>DF362104.1:34108-48843 GCA_000787875.1 Solanum virginianum
ACAGCCTCTCTACTTAGGTAGTGGTAAGGTCTGCGTACATTCTACCCTCCCCAGACCCCACTTGTGGGATTTCACTGGGTATGTTGTTGTTGTTGTTTCGGATAACAGCATGCAAATTCAACAGGTTCTTGATGCAGAACCAGTTTCCACAGATCTTATGGGGGAAGTAAGGGAACCCGAGACTGAAGCTTCGAACTAGGTTAATTCCCACATCGTAGATTTAAGCAACACGTATGGGGTGGCTTTTGAGGGATTTGAAAAGGAAGCTTTAGCCCTTCTCATGAAGTAGACAAAAGAAAGGCTGAACTGGACATGACGGAGCAGGGGAAAGTCACCACTGCTCCCAAAAGCAGGGGAATAGGAAAGAATGAGCTAAAAAAATCTACTAGTCTAGTTTGAATGAGAAAGTTGAAGGAGTCAGGAACAGGGGGGACCTCTTTGCCTGACTTATAAATGAAAGTTAATAGCATAACTGAGAATTTAAGGGGTCTTAATAACACTAAAAACAGAAACCTTATTAGGACCACCTTACAAAAATGGAAAGCAGACATCTATTGTTTTCGGAAACTAAGATTAACAAGAACATGGAGGAGGTAGCCAAATCATTGTGTCCTAGTAGGTGGATGAATTGTGGCTATCTTGAAGTTGTTGGCAGTAGATGGGGGATCCTAATCATGTGGGATAATAGGATCTGGAGTGGGGCATCGGTAGAGATAGGTAACTTCTCTATCATGTGTATATTTGATTCTGTCCAGAGTTCCTTCACTTGTTTCCTCACTGGGGTATATGCCCCCATACCAGAAGTGAGAAACTAGAGTGGTGGAAGGAAATAACAACTGTTAAGAAGTTGTGTGGAAGTACATGGTTAGCTTGTGGAGACTTCAACATAGTGAGATTCATGGCGGAGAGAAGAGGTTGCAGTAGGATCACAAATATCATGACAGATTTTTCCAGATGGATTGAAGATAAGGAACTCCATGATCCTCTATTAAATGGAGGGAAGTTCACTTGGTATCTGGGAGTCGATCATAGAAGCGCAACAAGGTTGGACAGGTTCTTGATTTCAACGGAATGGGAGGAATAGAAATATTAGGCAGAAGATACTTCCAAGAGTAATATCTGACCATAGTCATCTTCTCCTAGAATGAGGGAGCTGGGTATAGAAAAGATCAAGCTTTAAATTTGAAAATTGGTGGCTTAGGGTGGAAGGATTCTCAGAACTAATCAAAGGTTGGTGGAATGACATGGTGGTAGTTGGCCGTCCTGATTATAAATTTAGTGTCAAACTGAGAAACTTGAAACAAAAGCTCAAAATTTGGAGCAAAGCTACTTTTGGGGAACAGTTGAGCAGGAAGAACAATCTACTGAATGAGTTGGTTGAACTGGACCTCATTCAAGATAATAGAAGTCTGACTGAGGATAAAATGATGATCTGAGCTACAGTAGTGGTGGACCTAGAGGAACTGGCCAAAAATGAAGAAGCAAGATGGAGGCAAAAATCCAGAGTCCTTTGGCTGAAACAAGGGGACAACAACACCAAATTTTTCCAGAGAATGGCATCAACTCATAAAAGATACAACACAATTGACATATTGGTGGTCCAAGGGGAGGAAATTCAAGATCCAGATAGTATAAAAGTGGCTATGGGAGAGTTCTATAACAGACTCTACTCAGAATCAGAAACATGGAGACCAACTTTTGAGATGCAGGGATGTCCTAGAATTACACAAGAGGAACAAGAATGGCTACAAAGACCTTTTTCTGAAACTGAAGTGCTTAATATCATCAAGCAATGTGATGGTAACAAAGCACATGAACCTGATGGCTTTACAATGCAATTTTACAAGGAGTGCTGGAGCATTTTAAAAGATGACTTAATGCANGACATTGTGGAAGGAGAGAGCTTAAGGATTTCAGACCTATCAGTCTGATAGGTGTGGTGTATAAAATAATTTCTAAATTGATCATTGAGAGAATAAAAACAGTTATGGGGAAGCTTATGGATGAGCACCACATGGCCTTCTTGAAGGGCAGACAGACTATAGATGCAACCCTCTTGGCTAATGAGTTGGTAGATTCTAGGGAGACAGAAGACCCCTAGAGTCCTGTGCAAGCTGGACATCGCAAAGGCATATGACCATGTCAACTGGTCTTTTTTATTGTAACTCCTAGAAGATATAGGACTTGGCACCAAATGCATTAGTTAGTTGGATAAGATTCTGCATCTCGAATGTGAAATTCTCCCTCATCATTAATGGTGGCACTGAAGGATTTTTCTTGTCATAAAGAGGGCTTAGACAAGGGGACCCCATGTCACCATTCTTATTATTCTAGCTATGGAAGGTTTAAATCACATGCTGAGAATAGCCAAAGGAAATAGGTGGATCAGAGGTTTTTGCTCTCAGGTAAATAGGGCAGTGCTATGGAAATCAGTCACCGTTTTTAGCATATGACATACTTATATTCTGTGATGTAGAACTAGACTAAATCAGACATGTAAGAGCCATTTTAACAATTTTGGATGGCATTTCGGGGTTACATGTGAACTGGCACAAGAGTTTATCTTCCATGTTAACCAAGTGAATAATTTAGAACTCTTGGCTGAGACTTTGGGATGTCAGGTAGCAGCACTTCCTACCAAATACCTTGGGATGCCATTGGGTGCAAAGAATAAATAGCTTGAAATATGGGGTGAAGTACTGGAAAGTACGATAAGAAACTATCAAGGTGGAAGAGCCAATACCTATCAATGGGGTAGGTTGACACTTATCAAGTCTGTGGTGGATGTTCTCCCTACATACATGATGAGCCTGTTTCCAATACCCAAAAGCTTTGAGAAGAAGATTAACAGATTAAGCAGGTCCTTCCTATGGCAAGGAAATAAGGAGAAAAAAGGTTATAATCTGGTCAAGTGGGATTCACGGACACTAAATAGAAACCAAGGGGGCTTGGGCATTAAGGAGCTCAATACTCAAAATGAATGCTTACTTCAAAAGTGCCTTTGGAGGTTTTGCACAGAAGATATGGCATTGTGGAAAAGGTTTATTGAAGATAAGTATGGTTTACATAGCCAGTGGACCACAGAGTAGGTCATGAGCACCTTCGGATGTAGTGTCTGGAGGACCATCGGGAGGTTGTGGCTTCAGTTTTACAACAACATTTCTTTCCAAGTGGGTAATGGAGTGAAAGTTGGCTTCTGGAGTGAGCACTAGGTGGGGGAAGATAACTTGAGAACTTTTTTTCCCCATCTTTACAATCTAAGCTCACAAAGGAATGCCTCAGTCTCACAAGTGTGGAGCCACCAGGGTTGGAATTTGATCTTCAGAAGAGCACTAAATGATTGGGAAGTGACAGAGATGGCCAGATTTCTCCAGGTTTTTAACAATTTCCCAGGTATTGCTACTAATGCAGACAAGCCAATCTGGTCACTGTACAACAAAGAAGTCTTCACAGTGAAGTCTTGCTACTGGTGGAAGAACAATAACCAAGTCAACACAGAAGTATGGCCCTTGAAGCTAATTTGGAAGGTTAAAAGCCCATTAAAAGTAGCTTGTTTTAATTGGTTGGTGCTAAGACAAGCTTGCCTAACACATGAAGTGTTACAATGAAGAGGTTTCCAGATTTGCTCAAGGTGTTATATGGGCAATCTAGAAGCAGAGGTAAACAACCATCTATTTATTCATTGCAAAACAGCTACAAATCTGTGGAACATGTTCCTCTGTATCCTTGGGAGTCAGTTGGGTAAGGCCTAAGTCTACTATGGACTTACTCAACTGCTGGAAAGGTGTTGGCAGCAGAGGAGCCACTGAAGATTGGTGGAGATCTATTCCAGCTTGTGTCTGGTGGACATTGTGGAAGGAGAGAAATTCAAGATGCTTTAAAGGCAAAGGGACCAACAGCTAGAGGATTAGAATCAATCGCCTTAGTTTACTTTATTTTTGATGTAAACATGATATGGTAGGGAATACAGTAGACATAGTTGACTTCATAGGTAACTTGTAAAGTCTTGTTTTGTTGCGTAATCCTCACTGAGGAAGGGGCACACACCATGTGTGGATTGTAAAATGTTCTGCATCATCTGTTGTGGATGAGCCTTTTGTGAATACAAAGTTACCTTTACTCAAAAAAGGATTGGAGGGTAGTTGATAACCAATCAAAGCATCTTCTGTTCCTCTTGTTCCAAATACTGCAAAAATGGCTGCTGGTAATCTTCCATATTATCTTGATGGAGCTATCAGTTCTCCAGTTATTCCAATTTGCAAAAGCATCCTTGGTGTTCTGTGGCATGACCCGTCTGAGCCCAAAAGTGATATAAACATGCTCCATAGATCTGATTGCACTGGGCAATGTAAAAAAAGATGGCTATATGTTTCAGAATCCTTCAGGCACATGTAGCACCTGTTTGTCATTTGAAATTTTCTTTATTCAAGTTGTCTTGTATCAATCATGCTTCGTGAAGGGCAGTCCAACTGAAGCAACTGATCTTTGGGATGAGCGTGTGGGTGTAATTTGATTAAACGAGTTTCCAGGGTCAATTCTCTGTGATTTTTTTCCGAGGTCCTACCATTTTGTTTGCTACTTTCACTTAGAATTCCTTCTTATCTGTGTGCTTCCATCTGAATTGGTCAGGAGCTAGGTTGTTGGTGTCGTGAAGTGCTGCTAGTAGTCTGACCATATCCTCTTTTTTTAGTTGAAACTGGTCAAGTTGTATTCTCCAGCATTAAGGGTATTCTGGCTACCTCCAAAAAGGGTTAATCACAGATTTCCTATCAAATCTATAATCTGATCTATATCATCAATACAAAGTTGTTTACACCAAAAAAGTAAAGATATTATACAATTCCATTTAACTTTGTGGTGAAGTACTGGAAAGTACGATAAGAAACTATCAAGGTGGAAGAGCCATTATACAATTCCATTTAACTTTGTGGATGGAATTGGATTTATCTTCAATTTGGCAATTTGGAAGACAACTCAAACTCTTTAAAAAGGAGCCAACACAAAGGAGCAAAGACCACAGGTAACTGGAAGAAAAAGAAAGAGGAAATCCTTTTACAGATCAGCTCATGGGATACTTTACAAGACCAAAGAGCTCTGTCAGATGATGAGCTTATGCAAAAATTGCATTTCTAGCTATGGAGTTTGAGGAGGTTGCTAAGAGAGAGGAAATAGCTTGGATACAAAGATCAAGAGTTAAATGGCTGAAACTGGGGGGATAAAAATACCAATTTTTTCCATAGAATGGCCGGTGCCCACAAGAGATACAACTCCATAGAATCCTTACAAGTAGGGGACCGCACTATCACTGAGCCAAAAGACATCAAGAATGCTGCTCAAACTTTCTACCAGAACTTATACAAAGAGGAGACTGAACAATGGAGACCTGAATTTAACCTCCAAGATGCACCAGTATCTCCGCAGAAGATCAGATATGGCTGGAAAGGAATCTTGAAGAAGAGGAAATCCTACAGACTATTAAGTCATGTGCTATTGATAAGGCCCCTAGGCATGATGGTTTCCCAATTATCTTTTATCTAACCTTCTGGGAGTTGATCAAGGGTGATATGATGGGAACTATGCAGCACTTTTATGACCACCAAGTATTCGAAAGAAATCTGAATGCCACTTATGTGGCCCTCATTCCCAAGAAAGCAGGAGCAACAGAATTAAGAAACTTCAGGCCAATCAGCCTAGTCTCTGGAGTGTACAAAATATTGGCCAAAACATTGGCTGAGAGAATGAAAAGGGTGCTAGGGAATTTAGTCAACAGACAAATGGCATTCATTGAAGGAAGCCAAATAATGGATGCAACACTGATAGCAAATGAATGTGTAGACACAAGAATCAGAGAAGATGTGGCTGGTCTAATGTGCAAACTAGACATTGAAAAAGTTTTCGACCATGTCAACTAGGACTACCCCTAAATCTTCTCAAACAAATGGATTTTGGGAACAAATGGCCAAAGTGGATACACTTTTGAATTAAAATGTTAGGTTCTCCATTCTGGTAAATGGAGAACCTGCTGGATTTTAACCTTCTGGAAGGGGTCTTAGACAAGGAGACCCCCTTCCCCTTGTCTCTTTATCCTAGCCATAGAAGGCCTCAGTATTATGGTTAGAGTAGCCCTCCAGAAAAACGATGGGGATTTAAGCTTCATAGCCATGGTATGGGTGATTTGGAAGTCTGTCGTCTACTTTATGCAGATGACACTCTAGTTTTTTGTGAACCAATGGAAGACCAGATCTGGCATATCAGAGTGATGACTGTTTTTGAAGCTATATCTGGTTTGAAGGTAACCTGGAGGAAAAGCAATTTATTTCCCATCAAAGAGGTAAACAACATCCAGTAGTAACCTATCTGGTCTTAAAGATTATCATGGTGATAAAATCATTGTCGGAAATTGTTCACAAGTAGATATCACACATGTTGGAAATACAACTAGATCAGGACTGAAACTACAAGAAGACCTTTGGTACCTAAGATCTCGAAGAACCCGCTATCAGTAAGTAAGATTGCCAAGGATAGCTTATGCACTCTTGAATTTGATGAATCTGATGTTTGGCATCGAACACTGAGGGTGATCTTAAAGCAGCATTGATCCAGCTGTTGCTGAACCAGTCCATACTTCTTTTCATCTTTGATGATATACTGCCAAGCAATGCGGGTGATAAGCACTGTGATGCTCTAAGGGATCAGTCTGGTGAATCTTCTGAATATGGAAGAACAGATGATGCATAAATTGAATCACCTAATCATAATACCTCTATATCTGATCCTCAAGTTGTTGAGCTGACGGTTGATCTCTCAGAACGGTTCAACACTGGCCAACAAACAAACACTTTGTTTACACCAAAAAAGTAACTGATCCTCAAGTTGTTGAGCTGACGGTTGATCTCTCAGAACGGTTCAACACTGGCCAACAAACAAACACTGGTACAAGCACTGAGGATGTATCCGGTGTAAATACTAAAGATCCAACAGCTTCTGAGGTACCAGGACACCATATGATGACAAGGCACAAGGCAAAATCAGCACCTATATCACACTTGTATCTTGCTGCAAGTAGAATAAAGATACATAAGGAACCAACAAACATAAAGAAGCATTAAGATCTCATTGGCTTGCAGCAATGCAAGAAGATATTGATGCACTCCACCACAATCAGACTTGGGAATTGGTTCCCAAAACTGCAGGACTAAATATAGTTAGTTCTAAGTGGGTGTTGAATCTGAACTTAAGGCAAATGGCACAATATAAGTGGGTGTTTGAATCTGAACTAAAGGTAAATGGCATTATAGACACATTCAAAGAAAGGCTTGCTGCTAGAGGCTTCTCTCAACTTGAAGAAGTTGACTTTGAGGAGACATTCAGCCCTGTGGTCAAAGCCACGACTATAAGGATAGTACACTCGTGGCAATCAACTCAATATGGGAGATCAGACAGTTAGATGTTAAAAATGCTTTCCTACATGGCCGCGTGCAGGAAAACGTGTACATGAATCTACCTCCGAGCTTCATTGATTTCAGGTATCCAAATCATGTGTGTTTGTTGAAAAGGCACTATATGGACTTAAATAGGCACCTAGAGCCTGGTTTGACAGGTTTAGTCTTCATTTACTTCAGCTTGTTTCCTGTATAGTAAAGTAGAGATCCCTCTTTATTTACTCTTCATTGTGTGAGAGGCTCTGTCCTTGTGTCATTTGTGGATGATATAGTTGTCACAGGAAGTAATCCTAAGCTTGTCTCAAAGATTGTTACAAAGCTTGGGAAGGAGTTTGCCGTGAAAGATCTTGGACCTCTTCGCTTCTTTTTAGCAAGTGAGCTTAGATATTTACCAAGAGGAATCCACTGAGTCAGGTTAAGTATGCTGCTGAGCTTCTTAGGAGGACAAACATGGCAATGGCAAAGGCAATGCACACCCTCTAGGACAGAAACGTGGTTTACATGAAGCTATTGGAAATCTAGTTTATGCCTTATGTCCAAGAGCATTGTGGGAAGTCTCCAATACTTGACACTCACTAAACCTGATATAACTCAATTCTCAAAAAAAAAAAAAAAACTGATATCACTCGTGCAGTTAACCTAGTCAGTTTATGCAAAGTCCAAATGGTGAACATCTTCAGGTGTAAAAAAGATCCTCTGATACATTAAAGGGACTCTCCAGCATGGTCTTTCAATAATTTCACACTCACCATGCAGGTTATATGGCTACTCAGATGCAGACTGGGAAGGCTGTTCTCTTATTAGGAGATCAACTATCGGATACAACATTTATCTTGGTGCAAATTGCTTCTCCTGGCATCCAAGAAATAAAATACAGTGGCAAGATCGAGTCTGAGGTTGAATATAGGGCTTTGGTGTCTACTGCAACTGAAATGACCTGGATTATCTGTATACTACATGACATTGGTGTGTATCTAAAAATAGTCGCTACATTATTTTGTGACAACCTGGGTGGTATTTGACGGCGAGTCCAGTCATGCATGCCATGACCAAACATGTGGAAATGAACTACTATTTTGTTCGAGAAAAAGTAGCCAGTGTACAGAGACAACACGTGATGAATGAGTGAGGCAGATATTAGATGTTTGAATCATGCTGCAAATAGTAGCCTGGGAGAGAGATGTGCCCATTGCATATCTAGTCTCGAATGTGTACTCATGGATCCTCAGGAATCTCTCGATTATCAAATACACGTGTGTGTATTATTGAACAAGAGAATGGAGGGGCTGAAGTTCAGTACAAAACATGGACAACCAACAAGGCTGAAAGGCATCAATGGTTATAGATTGTCACCACCACCACCACACTACCAACACACTTGGTGTGATCCTACAAGTGGGGTATGATGTGGGTTGGGGTGTATAGACCTTACCTCACTTTTGCAGGGTTGGGAGAATGTTCCTGATAAACCCTTGGCTTATAAATTATTATTACCATTCTTAAAAAAAACCAAGACTTTTGAGGAAATTTAAAAAATCTTTAGATTTGTAAAGAGAAGTCCTAGAAATGCCGAGCTTACAATAATGTAAAGGGTCATTTGGTTTAAAGAAAAGTTATGCAATGATTAATAATGAAGAGGTTGTTATGTAAGGATTAGAGTTGCAGGATTATTTCTTGTTGGATGTTTTGTTTGATTTATTACATATTAATCTGTAATGTATAATTTTAAATATTTGTTACTTAAACTAATTATATCACGAGGGGCAATTTTATTATCCTAGCATTTTTATTTCATGCTTTACTATTATTCACATTCTTATTCCACATTCTTGCCCGGTTAATAATTTATTAGATTTCCAAATAACTTGTGCATGTATTATTTATGATGAGAACAAAAAGAAGCAGCAAAACCTTGTATTAGTTGATGTTGATTCTTATGTGGAGATCAAATGTTATCAAATCACAGCCATTATATAAATTTATGCTGATTTTTATGTAGGGATTATATCTCCTAAAGTTAAACCAAATGACCCTTAAGCAATTAACAGATATTAGCATATTTGTACTGCATGCTAGGCATGAGTTATGTGGGATTCCACTGGGCATGTTGTTGTTGTATTTTTGTCTTGGTTAAGCTATGCTAGACACTTTGTGGTAGGAATTGTTCAAGTTTCTCTCCAAGTATCAACTCAATATTCAATTGTTAGAGTTCATCTCACAAAAAACTTTCTTGGTGAAGCTCTTTTTGTACTTTGTAATTAAGGCTGTCGCTACCTTAGAAGCTCTTATTGCTTTTCACTTTTGTTGTCAAGTAATTTTTAACTTATTTAAGTCATATCCAATTGGATACCTTTTCAACTAACCTACTAGCCCAACCATTAATGTATCTTGAGTCATAAGTTGATCTAATGGGTACCTATCTTGCTCCTTAAAAAAGAGGCTACCTATCTTGCTATGGGTGAAGACTTTTGAGCGCCTATATTCCTCGAGTTTTCTGCTTTGGAATGGCTAATGCACGATGATTGCTCAATAGATTGCTTTATGTGGCTCTTTAGGATACAATACTTAGTGATTTGAAGTACGGTCATCAAGTTGCTCAGTTCATGTGCAGGCGTCTGATACGGGTGTAGATCTAAAGGTTAGATCCTTCATGATCGAAATTTTAAGATTTAGGGATACGGGTAAGGGTGCGGGATTTGGCCAAAGATAATTCACTTGTCTAAATAGAGTTATATGTCCAAATTATGAAAAGTTATGTGAAAACTGGCATGGTATTTTGAGGAGAATCCTCGAAGGAGATAAAAATGAAAAGGATTGACATAGAAATTTCTATCACAACTTGCAAAGTATTCCATATTTTTCAATTTCACCTTAGCTTTTGTTTTGATTACAAAAATCATTATGTCTGCCCCTAAGTTTCTTCATTGGTTTTGGTTGAAGTACCCAAATCAGTTGACTAAATCTGGTAAGGATCTGACACCCACACCCACATCATGTTGACGCCAGTACGCCACTGAAAATGAAGAGTCCAAGAACGTGTGGTGGTGTTGAAATGTTATAGCCTACTTCATATGTTATCTATACATGTATAAACATGAAAATGTCATTATGAATTTGTGCGTATCATCCTTCTCAAGAAAGTTGTGCATATCCTCATGATCCTTTTTGTTGGCATTTGATATAATCTTTGGCTATTGAATCTAAAAATTGTCTCATGGAATAGCATGACAATGATAGTTTATCATTGTCTCCTATTCTTCTGTGCTTGCTTGATTACAGCCTCAAGTCAGATGCTTGTTAGCATCAATTTTCTCGAAGTCTCCGATCATTCTTTATGACATAGTTATGGTCAATGAGGATCACTATGTTAACCATGTCAGTGCAACTTTAGGAAGTTGAAATAAATTTGCTCATTTTATCCCATTAATCTACCCTTAAAAAAATTGCTGACTTGCCTTACACTTTTCATCCTCGCCATTCTTCAAAAGTATATCCTTTTGCTTGTACTTAGCACACCAAACACGGTGGCTAATCAGCTTTCAAGTTGATGTGTGCCCAATCGTTTGATTTTCAAGTGTTATGGTTACTTCAAGTAGGTGCGCAGTCTTGTAGTTGTCATTTATGTCTTATTCATGTCCAATCTCCAAGTACTTGTAATGGACTATAGAGCAAAACTGTTGTCCATGAAATGATAACTTGGTTGGCTAATAAACATCAGAGTGCTCCCTGAAGAGCTGCTGCTTACAAATTGAGTTGCTATGATTAATTTGATTTGTTTTTACTTTATCTAGTTTAATAGATATTGCTGACATATGATGTTCTCTTTTACCAGAGTTAGGACTCTCAGTGCCGCGATAAGAGACTATTGCTCAAGAAAGAAGGTTGTTTAATTGACAATCACAATTTCTTATCAGCTGATGTCCTAGCATAATTTTCCGCAACATCTGTTCTTAATCATGTATGATATAGACAGCATGCAACTTTTGCCTCAGTTGCCCAAATTTTTTATCGCTATTTTGTAAGATATTGTCCCTCGATTTATTTAGAAGCAATTTTGAAGTAATAATTTTTGTACTCATACGATACTGCTCAAGCTGACATAAGCAGTCTTACCATGAGTGCATCTCTTGTTTTCTTAATCCATTTTGTTGTGGTTTGCCCGGGGATGTCTTCACGGTCTTTGTTAGTACGTTTTTCAACCCCGTGAGAGATATCAGGTATTCTTTACAACAGCTCTACTTTTCAGCTAAATTTCTTTGAGCATTGGTGAAAGGCCTGAATACTTTGTTAAGGAAGTGCATATTATGTTTGTATAGTAGTAGTGAAAATGTGAAGTGCATGTGAGGGGGTGGGGATGGTTGATGGTATTTGTGTCTCCATGTTTCCTATCTTTGGCCACTGCCATCTTTGTCTACATGATCAATATACACTCTTCCATGCTGGAGTTTTCTTCTTAAAATCCCTTTCTGCCATGTTGTCTATTATGTCAGGGCAAAAAATGGGGCCCTTTTTAGTGTCCTCTACTCATTTATAATTTGGTTTGTCCTACCATCTTTATGGTGTGCCACAATGCATTGTTGTGAAGTCATGTAAACACATCTTATCTACGGAAGAAAAGTGAAATGAATTGGTTCTTGGTCCACCATACACTGGAATATTGCCTTTTCTGGTGCGTTTGGTATGATCAAAGTCATTTTCACGAAAAATGCAACTTTTGACATCACAACTTTTATGGGGGTAGATTTTTAATGTCAAGATATTTTCAAAATGCGACTTTTGACATCGTGCTAGTATTTTTCTTTAATAAAATAAAGACATGCCATTTGTTTGGAACGAAAGGGAGTATATAATTCAATAACCGATATCACATACTTTGTCGAGGTAAACATTTTTTTTCCAATCAAGAGAAAAAAATTTCATGTAAATATAAGAAAACGTTCCTAACTTAATCATTGGTATCTTCAATCTTGTTTTGGATCATAAAGAAGGGGAGAATAGTCAAAGTTGTGCTTTAGCCCTAACTTACCTTGTTATTAAAAGCATAATTAAAAAAGCAGGAGCCCAGTCATTGATGTTCTACTGAAATGACTTCATGCAACACTCAAATGTTCCCCAGCCCATGGTTGAGCGGAGCCAGAATTTTTGATAAGTAAATTTAAAATATAAAAAATCATCTTTATTTATCTACATTAAAAATAATTTTAATTTTATATATGTACAATATTGTTTTCCAACAAAGAAAATATAGATAGATTTCCTTCCATAGCTCCACCGTGCGGAAGGGAAAAGAGAGAAAGATAAATATATTTCTTGAAATATTTAAGAGTTAATACATTTTATAAGTTTAATAGAGTAATTAAATTATAGGGTGTCGTTGAACGCAAGGCATGAATAATTTTGAGCTATTAATTAACTCTTAAATAATTAAATAAACTATCCCTAGTATAGTTGTACGTTTTACCATTTCACTGATAGCATTCGTTTATTTATTTATTTGCGGCAAACTATACTATCTACTTCCTTCGTTAATTTTTATTGTTTTTAATTACTTTTTGAATATATTAAAAGTGGTAAATAATATTAAAATATTGGAACAAATAAAAATGATTTGAGAGAATACTTAAGAGTGACGTTGAAGATTTACCTAAATAATGTGACTGCGTGATTGTTGTTCTTACTCTAATAATTTGCTTGTATTGTCGAGGTATCCCATTAGCTTTGCCCTACACACGTGCTTATCCATTAATTAATTGCTTTAGTGTGATCAGGGGATAGGTGATTAGGGGGAAATAAAATCCATGTTTACACAAATTTAATATATGGACTTGATTAAATTTCATCATTTAGCTATAACTAAATAATTTTATTTATTTACTTTTCGTTTGTTCGTAATATTAAAAATAAAATTACTTTTAATTGTGTACTTTAACATATTAAAAGAAAAATATATCAAGAGGTATATAGTTTTCGGTACTAAAATAGTTTTTGATTTAAAAGATATAACTCTTTAGCGTATACATATGAAGATTGTGTGATTGGATTTAGAAGAAAGACTGAATATATAGTTGATAGAATGAACAAGAAGGTCTAAACTAACAAGAAAGATTTAAAAAGAGAGGGAATTTAAAAATGTGAGTCTTCATCGCCTTGAAGACAATTAATCTAAAAAGCGGTACCTATAATAAATTAAATCAAGGACCTAGGTCTATAGGAGAAAGAGAGGGAGCAAATTTAGAGAGCTTGAACGTCAAGTAACTAATATACTCTTATTACCAAAAAAACTAATATATTCTGTATACTATGTGTCGTACAATTACTTTTATATAAAACTAATGTTCATTTGTTAGTGAAAGTACAATACTACAATAACCATATATAGGTTCATGCATGTTCCTACTTATACGGTATAAAACTAGGGGTGTTCATGATCGAGTTGGTTTGCATTTTTAAAATATCAAATTAAATCATTTATGTCGAGTTTTTAAATATAAAAATCAAACCAAATCAATAAAACTCAGGTTTTTCAACCTCGACTTTTCTCGGTTTTTTCGAGTTTCTCAAACTTTTAGACTTTTTCTTTTCGAAATTCTCGTGTTTTCGAGTTTTTTTCCTAAATTTTTGATAAAGTATTTATAAAAATATATAATTAACTTATGATTCAAATATTTCTTTAGTCCTACTAAAATACAAATATCTAAAATTCTTTTAAAGAAAAATACAAAATATGATATTAGCATAACAACAACAACAACAACAACATACCCAGTGAAATCCCACAAGTGGGGTCTTGGGAGGGTAGAATGTACGCAGACCTTACCACTACCGAAGTAATAAAAAATCATAATGAGATCACACAAATAAATATTACAAATAAATAAGTCATAATGAAGATGATCATAATTTTAAAGTACCAAATAATACTAAAGTAAGTCATAATGAAAATATAATAACTTTAAAGTATTAATTCACGCTAAAATAAGTGTAATAAGATTTATTAATTACATGAACAAACATTAAAGAAAAATTAAAATTAGTTTATGTATTTTAGTTATCTTACCCAATGTAAAACTAAAAACAAATTTCATTATTATTGTCATTCTTAGCGTTGGATTAATTTATTTTTTTAAGTATTAGAATTGATTTGAACTTTATAGTTACTAATATGAAAAACTTGCCTAAATATACCATATTTAAAAATTATTTTTCATTTATAGCCATATAAACTAATCTTAATACATGTATAATTCACTTTAAATATATAATTTAGATTTTTTTTTATCAAAATAAGTCTAT
>DF362104.1:48865-59223 GCA_000787875.1 Solanum virginianum
CCTCGGGTTGGTTTTTTAAAATCAAAATCAAACCAACCCAAATATAGTCGAGTTTTTTTCGTCAATACCAAATCAAGTCAAATCAAACCACTAGTCGGGTTTTTTTTTCTCGGGTTGACTTGGTTTGCGATTTAATTCGATTTTCGATTTGGTTTTGTTCATACCTATGTAAAACTTGAGGCATGCTTGGAGGGAGAGTGTCGATTTCGCCCAACTCAGTAGTTTTAGTTCAAATTTTGTATTTGTCTTTTAAATTTATGTAATATGCATAAATTATTAACTTAGAATCAAATAAGTTTAGAGCTAAAGTTTAAAATTCATAAACGTCAAATCTTGACTCCACGCCTATGATGATCCTTTGGTAGTTAGTTTAGATGCAAATTATGCATGTATGAAATTCAGCAAAAGTATGGTAGCTGCTTAGGAGGTAAATTATTCATAACATTAATATAGTATTTGGTTTGTAATTTAGAAATCCGCATAACTAATACATACATTATTTTATATTGAAAATAACTATATTAATCCTTTCATAACTCACTTATAATTAATCATATATTACTAGTAAAAAGCTATCAAAAGGACCTAATGGTATAGGTAATAGCCTTAGACTGGTACCAAATAATCAACAAAATGTAAAGAGAAGTTAATTGAATAGAAAGAAGATAAATAATAAAAGTGAAGGGTGAGACACAAGAGAGGCATGTGACTACTGATTAATATTACATTTTAAGAAGTTGTTTAATTTGATTAGTTGATTCACAGCTGCAAATATTCTTAAACAATGAGAATCAATTGCTAAACCGCTGCTTCTGCAGCAACTTTTTATTTTTATTTGATTAAATTTTTGACACCATAATGAGAAACAGGCTAAAGAAACACCAAACACCATGTGGATTACTCAGGTTTGACAGGAAATTTATATAAATGAAAACCAAGTTATTATTAAACCACAAGGAAATTAAGAATATAATGTTTGATTCCTATGGATCAGCAAGGCCTAGGATAGCACATATAATTTTAGTAGCATCTTACACTATACTTCATTTATTTTAAAATAAGTGGTGTTTTTAGTTTGAACGTACTCCTTAAAAAATTATTTATAAGTAAAATGCATTTTATTAAACTTATTACCCTTCATAAATGTAGTTCTTTGGTAGTTTCTTGATAATGCAAAACTCTCTTAATTTAAATATGTGTAATATCACGCTTTATAATTCAAAAAACGAGCACCATGATCATTAATGCCTTCTTGATATACAAAACTTACTTACTTCTTGTGTCCCATTTTAATTGAATTTGTAAGGTAATGCACACATATTAAAAATAAATATTTAAAGATAAAATTTATGTCATACTTTTCATTATTGTCCTTTATAAAATCATAAATATGTAGTGTAATTTGTCTCATAGAAAATATAAAAATTCAATAAATAAAAGGGAAAATATGGAAAAAAAAAACTTCAAATATTCACTTTGCACTTTGAACAATTCAAATATTTTGGAATATTGAAAAAAACTTCAAAAATTCAATTAATTTGGGACGGAGGGAGTATTTTGGAACAAAATAAAAGGCTTAAACATACTCCATCTATCCCATATTAACTTAATTTGGGGAGCTTTTTTCATTGTTCAAAATAATTGAATTATTGAAAACTCAAGATGAATGTTTGATAATTTTTTCATATTTATTTTTTTATTTATTAAAGTTTTATTTTTTTAAGAGATAAATTACATTACTTGTAAAGTTATATTTATGATTTCATGAAAGATAATACTGAAAAAAAATATATAATTTAAATTATGTCCTAAAGTTATATGGATAGAGGAAGTACAATGATTCCTCTTTTCGCTCCCTCTCTAGGAAAAATTACTTCAATAAATAAATCCCCAAATTTCATGCATTCAAAGTACTAAGATCACTTTCAAGTTTGATTTCCTTTTTTGTAAGGGGGGTTTTCATTTATCGGAGCTTTGATTCAAAGCTTATAATATTTTTTCTTCGGATCTTGCAACACCCAATAATTTTGTGTGGGTGGGTGAGTGGAGTTGGAGATGAGAATTAAGTTCTTATAATGCGAATGAGAAAGAAAAAGGACTTCTTGGTTGCAAATATAAAAAAAAAATTACCTCAAATTCTCTCATAATTTGGAACTCAAAATTACATTCAATAAATTACAAGATAGAGATTCTCGACTTTGGGAATATAGAGCAAAAGTTAAATTCAAAAATAAAATAATAAATAGAAAAGGAGATCTCAGATTGTTGAAATTTTAACTAAAAATGTTACTTCCTCTGTCTCATTTTATGTGATACCATTTTTCTATTGGTCCATCTCAAAAAAAATGTCATGTCCCTCCAATCGAAAACAATTTACTTTTAAAATTCTCTTTTTACCCTTAATGAAATAATTTTCAACCACACAAATATCTAATTAAGAATGATTTTAGACCACTAATTTTAACAATCTTCCTTTTATATTCTGTTTCTATGTGTGTTTCACATGCTTTAGATATGCAAAACGTTGATTTGCAAATAAGACTGCGGTTTGAAACAATTAAGGAGGGAAAGCCGTGTAATTAGATGTATTCTTGGACAAACACCTCTACTACCCTATGCCTAGTGATTTTGGGGCAATACAATGAAGAGGCTATCTTTTGACAATTTGTCACAATTACTAGAATGTCTATGTGGTCATTAGAAGGTGTGAGACCAGCAATGAAATCCGTAGAAATATCCTCAAAAATTGCAGCAAGTATAGGAAGTAGAAGGAGAAGTCTGACAAAATTCAAGCATGAATCCTCATTTGCTAACGTTCCTGACAACTTAAGATGTACTCTGTCATGATTTGATACTATTTTCTAATCGTAATATGGTGCTTAGGGCCACAAGAGATCCCAAGCTAATCCATGGTCTAACATGACACTAAAATTTATGTAACAACCGAAAGATATTTGATGCAGAAGCTACGAGATAGATATATGAAGTCTGAATCATATAACTTAATAGACCAAAAAGTGTTCATCTGAACATAATATAAAGCTGAGAACTAATATTTGATGATTGCCTATCTGAAAGCCTATAATAAGATGAGTTGTTGGAACAAGCCCCCGACTAACTTTAACTATTTGAAACTAAAAGACTAAATAACTAAAATAAATATATATGGGTTTTCCCCGAAGATGATGAGGACTTATCAACACTATTGCGGAACTCATTGAAAATCGTATTGACTTTGAGTTAGATGTGAACATTTGAACCTATATTATAAAATAGTATAGCATAGAAAGGAATGCAAACATTACTTTAATGTATAGAGAATGTGCTATATGCATCATTTTTAATGGAGCTGAACAGCACTGCACTAAATAAACACATACAGGTCAATGCAACATCTGAGATTGAAACATGGGCGATATTGTTAATCGACATAAATCATATGAGATAAACATAGAGTTTGATGTATAATCCCTATATAAAGGATCCAATATATCTTGCTAGAGTATAAAGGTTGATCTGATCTGATATGTTACCATTAAATTGAAAGAATGTGCCCACTGGAAGCTAAATAAACTTACGGTGACACGTAGTTTTGAGACTTGGATATATTAACTCTAGTCCAACTTGGTTCTAAGTACTATTCCTAACAGAACATAATTGATAGCTCCTGATGTCACGCTCCAAGTCTACACTGTCGACATGACTGACGCCCAAAATTATTTCTGGTCCCCAGCAAACTATTTGACCTGGCTAATTTACTTAGTCGAAGACTTAAACACATGTGACATGCTAGAATTAACATAGCATGTAAGCTGAATTAATAATTCCAACAATACTTAGGGAATCAAAATATCTCAACCGTAACTGAAAGAAAGAACTAGACAATACTAATCTGATCTATGGAACCTCTAAAATAACATCTTTGAGTCAACTGCCATACAGGCCCATAGAAACCATAGTGATGGTAGAAGTTTTTATGGTTATGGGAAGTCTCATATTTATTGTGAATTTTGCCACTACAAAGGTCATACAAAAGAAACTTGATACAAATTACATGGTTATCCTAAGAAAAGAGGAGGAACATCTAGTTCTCATGCTAACAATGCTACTGCTAAAAGAAATCAGTCTAATGATGCAAAAGGTTAATATACTTCTGTACTTCCTAATGCTACACCCTATGCACTGCCAACCAATTCTTCTATAACAGACATACAAGGAATGTCTTTATTTACACCAGATCAGTACAATCAAATTCTTCAACTACTGAGTAAAGGAAAGGGAGTAACACTATTGTCAATGTTGCCACTACTAATGCAACAGGTGTTATTACAACACTCATGTCTGATGTGGTTAATTCACATTGGATTGTTGATACAAGTGCTTCTAATCATATGGTTCACAACTTAGGTTTAATGAATCAATATAAGCATCTTAGTGATAAACAACACTTAAAAGTGAATTTTTCCATAGGAAGTTAGGTACCCATCAGTCATATAGGTGAATCACCGGCCGATTCATAAGAACAAACTACTAAAAAAGGTCCTGTTTATACGAGAGCTTAATATAATCTTCTTTCTATTTCACAACTGACAAAATAGTTGCAATGTGATATTATTTTTACCTGGTTTATGCATCTTTCAGGAGCTCTTTAGTGGGAGGGTCATAGGGATTGAGAGAGAAGATCAAAAACTATATCTGTCAGAGATTGAGCTCAGAGACATAAAGAAAAATAATCTTGAAGGCAATCATACAATAGTTACTGTCAACAACTTTTCTGATATTACTAATTCTACTATCAATTTTGTTAGTTTGACTTCATTTGTTTTTGGGAATGCATGCTCTCTAAATAGCCTATGGAACATGAGACTTGGGCATGCTCCTTTTAAGGTTCTAAACAAAATAGATAGTTTATACTTTATGGACTTGAAGAATCACAATTGTACTATATGTTCTATTACTAAACAAACAGGATTATCATTTCCTATTAGTGTTACCTTTTTACTTCTACTTTTGATATAGTTCATAGTGATGTATGAGAACCTTATAGGGTCTCAAATCATGATGGCAAAAGTTATTTTTTAACTCTAATAGATAATATGACCAAATATACTTGGATTTTTCTATTACATGCTAAGTCTGATTTTATTCTCATTTTGAGATTTTCTTTATATGGTAAAGAAACAACTTGAAAAAGGTGCTAAATTTCTTAGAAAAGAAAATGGTATTGAGTTTTTCAATATGAAGTAGACTGTTTGCTGAAATAATATGGCATCATACATCAAAGTTCCTGTGTATACTCTCATCAACAAATGGAGTTGTTGAGAAGAGATAAGATACAAATTCATTCTGGATATGGCCAGAGCATTAATATTTCAAGCTTCTATTCCTCTGAGATTTTGGGGCTTCTGTGTCTCTACAGTAGTGTACCTTCTGAATAGACTACAAAATGTGTTGTAGAAAGGCAAATCTCCTTTTGAAAAGTTATTTGGTAATAAGCCTCCTTCCCTATAACATATCAGAGTGTTTGGTTCCTTATGCTATGTCACTGATACAAAGAAACTTGACAAATTTGCTCCTAGAGCTACCTATACTGCCTACCTAGGATACTCATCCTCCCAAAATAGCTATATTTTATATGATCTAAGCTCTAAATCCTTCTTTGTCAGCAAAGACACTGTGTTCAAGGAGGAAGTATTTCCTTTCAGAGATATCAAGTCCTCTTCTGATCCCATTTTTCCTGTGACCATACTATCTGATGACTCACTTCCAACTATCCCTATATCTCCTTCAGTTACCACCATCCTTACTGATACAATTCCACCTGTGTCTCCTGATTCCTCCTCTCTATTGCTTCTATCCCAAATGTACCCCATTCCACATCTATTGTTCCACTCAGAAGGTCCACCAGAATTTCTAAATTTCCTATTTAGTTAGATGATTATGTCACTAATATTACTAAGACTCCGTGTATGTATCTTATTTCTCAATATGTCTCATACTCTAGATTATCTTTTTCCCATAGAGCTTCTATGGCTGCCTACTCTGCTATAGTTGAGCCTTATTCCTCCAAAGAAGCCTGTTAGGACCCTCTTTGGGTAGAGACTATGAAATCTGAGATTGCCGCTCTTGAAGATAATTGTACCTACTCTATAGTTCCCTTACCTAATAATAAGGTTCCTATTGGATGCAATGGGTGTTTAAGGTGAAGTATAAAGTATTAGGAGAGGTTGAAAGGTGCAAGGCCAGGCTAGTTGCTAAGGGCTATAGTCAACAAGAAGGGTTAGATTACTATGAGACATTTTCTCTAGTGGCTAAGATGGTCACTGTCAAATCAGTTATTGCTCTAGCTACTTCCTTAGGCTGGTATTTTATTTAATAAATGTTTACACAATGCCTTTTTACATGGTTATCTTCTTAAGGAACTATCCATGTAGATCCTAAAAAATTTTGCGAACCAGGGGGATAAATTAATGGTTTGCAAACTTGATAAGTCCTTATATAGACTAAAGCAAGCACCAAGGCAGTGGAACTTGAAGCTTACTGAAGCATTGGTTAATATGAGATTCATACAATCCCATTATGATTACTCTTTGTTTACAAAATACGTAGATGTTGATGTTCTGGTTATCTTAGTCTATGTTGATGATCACTAGAAGTGATCCAAATCTCATACAGCAAGTCAGGGTAAACTTGTAACATAGATTTAAAATGAAAGACCTTGGGGAGTTAAAGCATTTTTTTTAAATTGAATTCTCTAGAACTGCTGACAGTATACTCATGAATCAGAGAAAGTATGCACTTGGACTTGTGTCTGAATTGGGACTAACAAGATGTAAATCTGTATCCACTCCATTAGAGTTCAATCACAATATAACATCTACTGAATTTGTAAATACGTAGGCAGAAACACCAAGGCTAAAGACAAACCACTTGATGATCATGGGATATATCAAAGATTGATAGGAAGATTGCTATACTGGACTATGATTAGGCTTGATATAGACTTTGTAGTTCAATTGCTTAGTTTGTGCATACACTCACCAAAACAGTCTCACATGGAAACAACACTCAGAGTAGTAAGATACATCAAAGGAACTGTAGGTCTTGGGTTATTTATGCCCAATAAAAGTTGTTCAGAACTAGTGGCATACTATGATTCTAACAGGGGATCTTGTGTGGAGTCCAAAAAGTCAGTCACTGGTTATGTAGTGAAGCTGGGGACTGCAACAATATCTTAGAAATCTAAGAAACAAAGTACTATATCAAGAAATTCTGCAAAAGCAGAGTTTAGGAGCATAGTAGCTGAGATAGTCTGGCTCAACGGGTTATTTAAGGAGTTAGGAATAAATCTGAAACTGCCAGTAAGATTGTTTTGTGATAGCAAAGCTGCTATCCAAATAGCAGCATTCCATCTTTCATGAAAGAACTAAGTATTTTGGCATATATTGTCAATTTGTGAAAGAAAAGATTATAGAAGGGTTCATACAAACACAAAATATAGGAACCAAAGAGCAACAAGCTGATCTACTTACAAAAGGGTTGTGTAAACCTCAACATGAAGCTCTTATTGACAAGCTTGGAATGCAAAACATCTTTTTCAATTCTCAGCTTGAGAGGGAGTGTTGAGGACATCTAACTAATAAAGTGTAAAGTAAATCAATAAGTTAGTTAGTTAGTTGGTTAAGTAGGTGGTTAGTTTAAGATTCTTTCGAGAGTCGATGACAGTTGTACTGTCATTACTAATCTAGAAAGTACCTTGTGTATATATATCCTGTACAAATCACAGAATGAATAAGATAATTTCATTTTCACTACTTCTCCTCTCGTTTTCAATTCACTACTCACATTAACAGAGCTTCTCAACACTTTCTCTGCTATTTTTGGTTAAAACTAGTGATAGTCTTTAGAGAGATCGGAAAGAGATGATTATGTTGTCAGAGTTTTTCTTGACAGTCCACAACCAATTTTTTCCTTTTTTTCTCTCTTCATCCAACTACATCTTCTAATATCAGTCCAATTCAGATCTAGCAAGAAGGTTTACAAGATCAAAATACCTTCTGACCATCCTATGGAGAAGACAAAAGACAAAAGAAAAGACAAAGAAAAATAAAAGTACATAGAAAATTGATATTTTTTTCATTAAAAGAAATGATTAAAATAAATTTTTAATAATATTTTTACTTCTCACTCTCTTTTAAGTGAGTGGGTTACACTCTCTATACCACATAAGATGAGAAGATGTTATTTTATTCTAAACAAAAATAGGAAGATAACATATAAGACCCATAAAGTTAAAATTATTATGGAAATGTGGACTTCACAACATCCCACATGGAAAAGAAGATTTGCGGGGAGTGTTATGGAAATGTGGACTTCACAACATCCCACATGGAAAAGATGATTTGAAGAAAGAAGAAAAGTAAAGGAGTGTCAAAGCCTTGTGAAGTATTCCAGTATCCCACATTGTTAAAAAATAAAGAATAGAGTGCTCACATACACTATAAATAAAGAGGCCCTCCTTGCTAGTTAAAAAAGAGATAACAAGAAAAATAAGTTACTTACTTAAGTAGAGTTTTGTATAGTTTAAAGTTTATATTACTCTTGTAATATTTTCCTTATAGTGGAAGTATTCGAGGACGTAGGCATTATTTGCCGAATAAGCTACTTACTTAAGTAGAGTTTTGCATACTCTAAAGTTTATATTACTCTTGTAATATTTTCTTTGTAGTGGAAGTATCCGAGGACGTAGGCATTATTTGCCGAACCTCGTTAAAATTGTGTGTGTTCTCTTTAGCTCTCTTTAGTGGAGACATTCTAGTCTCTACCATTTCACAACACGTTATCAGCATGAAAGCTCTAGTCAATTTAATCTCCTATTCAGGTAAGATCCTCTTCTCTTCTTTTAAATTTTATTTACTTATTTTCGTAGTTTATTTTCTAGTACTTTATTCTTCTTTGTAAATTTAAATTGATACTTGAAGTTATCAAAAATTTAATTGACACCAGAAGTTGTCACATAGCATGTTCTCTTTAGCTCTCTTTAGTGGAGACATTCTAGTCTCTACCATTTCACAACACGTTATCAGCATGAAAGCTCTAGTCAATTGATATTGAGTTGAATCTCCAAGGACAAGGTCTGGCTGACACTATTAAGGCCGACGGAAATGCTGATGAAAAAGACAAGACAAACACCTTAATATTCATCCGTTGTCATCTCTGTGATGATTTGAGGATCCAATTATCTGTTCGTGATCCCCATACTTTGTGGCTAAGGTTGAAGGAAAGGTATGATTATACCAAGACTGTTATCCTCTCTCGAGCCTAATATGATTAGCAGAATCTAAGGTTGCAAGACTTCAAGTCTGTCACGATTATAACTCTACTCTCTTTGACATTGTGTCAAGATTTGAACTATGCGGTGTTAAGCTCTCTGAGAATGAGCTCTTGGAGAAAATATTCTCCACCTTCCATGTTTCAAATATTATGTTGCAGCAACAATACCGTCAACGTCAATTCAAGACGTACTCTGATCTGATTGCTGTCCTATTGACATCTGAGCAAACAAATGAGTTGTTGCTCAAAAATCATGAACTAAGGCCTGCTGGTACTGAGGCACTTCCTGAAGCAAATGTCAATATGGGTAAGTCTAAGGGCCGTCCTGGAGGCCGTGATCATAAACGTAAGAATTACCCACATAAAGATGGTGGGAAACCCGCCCACAAGAACTTCGAAGGGAGACAACAGCCTATGAAGAAGCATGGTGATAGCAACCAAAATCACAAAGGCCACAGCACCTGCCACCGTTGTGGAATGATTGGGCACTGGTCCCGTACCTGTGGTACGGCAAAGCACTTGGTTGATTTACACATGGCATCTAAAAGGGGTAAAACCAATCATGTTGAGACCCATGCCAATGAAACTGACCAAACTATGACTGATATTGAGGAAAATGTTGCTTTGACCAGTGCTGAAGCCACTAAGGAAAAGAGTTTTGAAGCCTCTGACTTCTTTGGGGATTATGATGCAAATGAAAAGTCAGCTGAATGGTGGAAGGCCGCCAAGACTTAGACTTTTAAGAAATTTTATGCTTTTAAATAAATGTATTCAACTATAAGATTGAATATGATTATCAATAAAGTTATGAACTTTCTAGTTCTACTTATTGAGTAAAACTATTATCATGTTACTAATCTCTAAATTATTTGACACCTGAAGATTGTCAACATAAATGCAAATGGAAAATATTAAGAGAAAGGATAATGTATGTTTGCTTGATAGTGCTACAACGCATACTATATTACGTAGCAAAGACTTTTTCTCAAGTGTGACATTATGCAAGGCAAATGTTAATACCATAT
>DF362104.1:61070-74918 GCA_000787875.1 Solanum virginianum
GGATCTTTATATGGGTTAAAGCAATCCGGTCGCATGTGGTATCAATGCTTAAGCGATTACCCAACTAAGGAAGGATACATGAATGATCCCATCTACCTATGTGTGTTTATTAAGAAATCTGAAATTGGATTTGCTGTTATAGCAGTTTATGTCGATGATATAAATATTATTGAAACTCCTGACGAGTTATCAAACGCTGCTGAATATTTGAAAAATGAGTTTGAGGTTAAAGATTTGGGAAAAACCAAATTATGCCTTGGTCTAGAGCTTGAGCATAAAGAAAATGAAATTTTTGTCCATCAGTTAGCACACACTGAAAGATTGCTTAGACGTTTTAACATGGACAAGTGTCATCCTTTGAGCATCCCTGTGGTTGTAAGGTCTCTTGATCCCCAAAAAGACCCGTTTCGTCCTAAACAAGAAGATGAGGATATTCTTGGTTCTGAAGTACAATGTGGGATATCTTTCTGACCCGCACAAAGCTAGCTCACAAACCAACTACTTATTTTGCTATAATGACACAGCCATTTCTTGGCGTTCTACTAAGCAAACACTTGTAACTACATCTTCCAATCACTCCGAGATTATCTCCCTCTATGAGGCCGGAAGGGAGTGTGTTTGGTTAAAGTCAATTATAGCACATATCCAAAAGACTTATGGTCTGAAGCCGGTTATAGATTCTCCCACTATAATATATGAGGATAATGTTGTTTGTGTTGCAAAAGTTAGGGGAGGATACATTAAAGGAGACAGGACCAAGCACATCTCGCCGAAATTATTTTATACTCATGAGCTCCAAGAAAGTTGACAAGTTGATGTCAAACAGATTCGCTCCTCTGATAATTTTGCAAATTTATTTACTAAATCTTTGCCGACTTCAACATTCGAGAAACTTATTTATGGCATTGGATTGTGGCGAGTTATCAAGATGCAAGATTAATTTTCCCGAAGAGGAAATATTTTAGATGTCCCTAAAGTGACAATTTGATTTCATTCAGGGGGAGCGCACTATAATGCATTATGCTTTAGTGATGTTCAGTCCAAGGGGGAGTGTTATGGGGAGTGCTCACATACACCATAAATAGAGAGGTCCTCCTTGCTAGTTAAAGATATAACAAGAAAAACAAGCTACTTACTTAAGTAGATTTTTGCATAATTTAAAATTTATACTCACATACACCATAAATAGAGAGGTCCTCCTTGCTAGTTAAAGATATAACAAGAAAAACAAGCTACTTACTTAAGTAGAGTTTTGCATAATTTAAAATTTATATTACTCTTGTAATATTTTTCCTGTAGTAGAAGTATCCGAGGACGTAGGCATTATTTCCCGAACCTCGTTAAAATTGTGTGTTCTCTTTAGCTCTCTTTGGTGGAGACACTCTAGTCTCTACCATTTCACAACAAAATCAATATTTTTACCAAAAAGCAATAAACGTATTAACCATAAGACAAACTAATGAGATTACCATATAGTATACAAACTAATTACATTGATAAATATCAACAAGAATACCTTTAAGGTTTACCCATATAGTATACAATAGAATCACCATGTTAAATACCAATAACGATACCATTAACTAGAGTAACTATCAAACCAACAAAAAAAAAAACCCCCCTTCCCACCCAGAGCCACCAATTGATATACCAAAAAATTATTTATCCTCATAACCAACATGCCTACTATATCAAGACGGTATTCAGCATGGTGGGCCATATTTTTTTTTTAAATAGCTAACGAACCATACCAAACAATAATTTCACCATAATGAATAGCATTTTGCATTTCAGAACTAACCACATGGAAAACAAACAAATAAGTTTCCAAGCAAACAATAGTTGCACCAAGAATGTTAAGGTAGGGAAAAAAATTGTATTGCACCAAAAACAATAATATTCAAAAACAACAACAATTTTTTTCCAAAAATGTAACCATGAATACCACACTCTATTCATGTCCACCAATAAAAGGCATAACGTTTGTAATCATATAAAATTTATTAAAATATAAATTTTATAATATGATTCAAATTATATTAAATTTAAAATATATTAGTCCAAAAATAAAAATTATGGATTAATATAATTGGGTTAATTAATTAAGTCCAATAAAATATGAATTTAATTAAAAGTCCAAATTTATTTATTTGGGCTACAAAAAATGACTCACTTTGTTAGGCCCAATACCCCCCTCATCCTAGAGGCCCACTTGATGTCACGTGTTGGATGATGTGGCATGCCAAGTCAAACAAAGAAGTTAATAAGATCATTTCATGTGTCAAGATGACATGACATTTCTATCTCAATCAAAAGCCAATAAAAATGTTCCACATGTACAAGTGATGTGTTCTAACCAATCAAATATCGTCATGTCACTTGAAAAGAGACCTTTTCTAATCACTTTTCTTGTTCCACATCATCTTAAATCTAATTGGCAAGAAGAAAGACTGATTCCATCATGACTTCTCTATTCTACAACTATATATAGGAGTCCTCATAATTCAGAATTCACATCAAGAAGTCTAACAAGAAGACAAAGAGAGCTTGTGGATCAAACATCACAAATTTCTCTATAAGCAATAAGAATTCAAGAAATCAAGCATTCAAGTTCAATAATGCATCAAGATCAAGACCACCAGATTCAAGAACAGGCCCAAAAGCCCTTGGATTCAAGTACAAGTCAAGATCAAGTTCAAGAACAAATCCATATCAAATTCAAGTTCAAGATCATCAAATTCATATATCAAGATCAACACCACCAAATTCAAGATCAAGCCTAAAAGCCTATGAATTCAAATACAAGTCAAGATCAAATATATCAAGTTTTTCAAGATTCAAGAACAAGCTAAAGAGCCCTTGAACTTATATTTGAAAAGGTGAATTAGAGGATTCATAGAGATTGTAGAACTCGCTCCTTGAATAAAATACTACAATTGTTGAAATATTTTTCGTTCCTTGATTATTATTTTTTCAACTCAAATTTTATTCCATACAAATTCTGGCTTGCCAGTGGGACAATCTCTACCTCTCATCTCAACTTTTCAAGCAACAAAGAACACTAAAATAGCTTCCAAGAAGATCTCTCAATCACCTTCCTCTAAGGTTGTTGATTCCAAGTTCTGCGCTAAAGTGGAAGGAATCTTTGGTATTAGTTTTGGAAGCATTGGAGTTGTTACAAGAAGCAAAGCTACTATGCTGGGATAACAAACACTATGAGTGTCGTTCGCATCAACTCCTGATTTTGGATCTTCAACCCCAAAGGGAGCGAGGTCCTCTACAAATGCTTCAGAAGGAGAAAGCAGTGTCGCTAAGAAGATCAAGCAGACTTTGGCTCTACTTGAGGTCTCTAGTTCCAAGAAATCTACTTCAAAGAAAGACCAGGACTCATCCAATGAATCTTCTCCATATGTATCGCATAGTGCAAGCCCTTTAAAGATCAACTTTCGCAATAATCAATACTACTCTTCAATGCCCCCAATAGATATTCAAGTAATGACAACTAATATTTCATTCACAAAGGAATAACTTGCAAATCTAGAAAAGATGATTGAAGGATTGACCAGGTATATGCAACACCAAGAGTCTCACATCGATAAGTTGATGGATAGACTAGATGGCTTATTAGATGGGGAATCTAACCATGCACCGAGGAAGGGCATTGAGATTCAAGAGACTAAAAATCCTATGAAGCAAGCGCCGACTCTTAAGAAGCTGTCAATTTCTGCCAAATGAATGATCCCACTTGATCAATTAAAGGAGTTCATTGAGGGGACCATTAAAGACAAGTATGAAGTCTCTGCCAAGTATTCCCATATATATGCCAAGCTTTACACTGCGAGAATTTATGGCCTTAAAATGACTGTTGGTTATCAACCTCCCAAATTTCAACAGTTCGAGGGCAAGGAAAATCTGAAGCAGCATGTGGTACACTCTGTGGAAACATATAATAACGTTAGGATCTATGGAGACTATCTTGTCAAGCAGTTTGTTTGCTCCTTAAAGGGGAATGCCTTTGACTGGTACACTGACCTTGAACCTCATTCCATTGATAGTTGGGAGCAACTAGAGCATGAGTTCTTAATCACTTCTATAGCACAAGGTGCACAGTGAGTATGGTGGAACTCACAAATACTCATCAAAGGAAAGAAAATTAATCATCGACTTCATAAATCGATAGAGAAATGCGAGCCTAAATTGTAAGGATAGACTTAGTGAAGCTTCTACAATAGAAATGTATATCCAAGGAATCCACTGGGGATTTCTCTACATCCTACAAGGAATCAAGCCAAAGTCCTTTGAGGATCTAGCTACTCATGCTCACGACATAGAGTTAAGCATGTCTTCTGTAGGGAAAGATATGATATTGATCCATGATCCATGAAGTTCAATGCATCGCCTATGAAGTACACTACAAAGGAAAGCAGGAAGTAAAGTGTGAAGACAACTTTTCAAGGGTGTCCAAATCAAAAGTTGACTTTAAAGGAGATGCAAGAAAAAGAATACCTCTTTCTAGATTCTGATATTTCTCAAATATTTGATGAATTGGTTGAACTGAAGCTCATTGAGTTACCAAAGATGAAATGGCCTGATGCAGCTGGAAAAACTGATGATCCAAACTATAGACTTTTGGGTCATCCTCTTGAAAAGTGCTTCATCGTCAAAGATAAAATCATGTTATTATCTAGGGAAGAGAAGATTGTCCTTGATGATGGGAAAGCAAGTTCTAACCAAATCTCTATCATTTTTCGCTCGCTTGACCCAGTCCAAATATATACCTCTAAAAAAGAGAAGTCCTTAAAGCCCAACAAAATCCAAACTGATAGAGATGACGAGAAAGATTGGGTTCTCATGACTAGGCGAAGATGTAACAAGATAAGTTCACGAAGGGAATCTTCTAAGCAACTGAGCGGGGGAAGGATGGTAAGGAGACCAAGGAAGAAAAAGCTAGTCACACATCTAAAGAAAGCAAAGGTGGAAGTGCATCACTACCAGAAGGCACGATGTCCTATGACTTTTGGAGAATTCTTGCCATGTTGGTTTCACATCAGAATTGTCCAAGACAATAATGAGGCAACATGTTTTAACACCGACAAAGGAGAGGCAGTAGGTGAAAGTTCATCAAAGGTGTCTCCTATGGATAATGAAGTAGCAATGGGCAAAACTTCATCAAAAGCGTCTCCCTTATCTTCTGAGAAGCCTATAGAACCCTCTTCTCAAGAAGCACATACATGTGATACAAAAAATTCATATTTGCAAAGGATGATCTCCTATTCGGTGAAAAGCTACATAATCGTCCTTTGTACATAGTGGTCATATGCTAGAGAAGAGGATAAATAGAATCTTAATAGATGAAGCATCTGGAGTTAATATTCTGCCCATCCATACGTTGAAAGAACTGGGCATCACGACTGAGAAACATAGAAAGTCATCAGTTAATACAAGGATTCAACAAAGGGTGGCAGAGGTCTATAGGCTCCATCAAGTTAGAAATCTATATTGGTGATTTGTGATCTAGTGCATAGATGTATGTGATCAATGCAAAGACTTCATACAATATATTTCTTGGTAGGCCTTGGGTACATGAGAATAAAATTGTCTCATTCTCTTACTATCAATGTTTGAAGTATCTTCAAGATGGAATTGAAAGGAAAATAGTTGTTGATAATAATCCTTTCACTGAAGCTGAGTCACACTTTGATGATGCAAAATTCTATCCGAAGAATTATATTGTGAAGGAAGCAAAACTTGACGATGTCAAATTGACTAAGTCCAATATGCCTACCAGCAAAAGAACTAATGTGGTTGTTGGAAAGGTCAAGGCCAGTATTGGAGAGTTGGAGTCCTATCCAGATAAAGGGAAGATCATGTCCTTGAAAAATGAAGTAGAGTTTTGTACCCTACTATGTTCCAAAGGTAAAGAAAGAGGCAGGTTAATCATCTGATGTTCAAGGAAATATACTGGGAGGGCTAACTCTTCCTATCAAATGCATTGATGCAATCAACTTGTCTTCGAAGCTGCTGTGAGAGTTTGTGGCTCAAAATCCACCTCAAGATATGTCACTCCCTATGAAATGTACAAAGGGTTGTGATCCAAATGCTTACAAGTTACTTTCAAAGGTTGGATACAAACATAATGAGCCATCTAAACTAGGAAAAATCCCATCAGATGATATCGTCAGGAAAGCGTGCGAAGGTTTGGGCTATAGCCAACCACCTCCTATCGTATCTCCATAAGAAGAGCAAGTAACAATTACATTATCATCAAAGATGAGTCTGCTTCTTCTAACAAAAGGTCTCTGTCTTCAATCGACTTTGAAAACCCGCTACGAGAACTTCTGTGTTCGAGAGATTGAGGTAAGTGAAGAAAAAGAATAAGAAGCATCAGAGAAGTTACCTAAGGGTAACGATACTTGATCCGCTTATCCAAAATGATATCCAAAGCACAATTCCCTCTAGGATAAAGTGAAAAGTAGAACTCATGGTTTCATATGAAGAGGTACTCAAGGCAAAGACTCACACCGTGGTGTACACCAAAGAAAGTGAGAAAGATAAAGAAAGTGTAGGCTTCTCATATCATATTGCAACTTTGAAGGAGCTTGATGCCTCATCTCAAGTAAAGTTGATGGAGGATTAGAATATATTTCTTGGTATTGCCATATATCTGTTAGTGAGAATGATCCAAAAGAGGAAGAAGATGTTGGAGATGCTCCACCTGAACTGGAATAAAGAGTGAAAACTATAATAAATCCTTTAAAGGAAGTTAACCTTGGCACTGATGAAGACCTAAGGCCAACATACTTGAGCGCCTTTCCAGAAGCTGATGAAGAAAGCGCTTATATAAATATACTAAAAGAGTATAAGGATGTCTTCGCTTGGAGTTACAAGGAAATGCCTGGCTTAAGTCCTAAAATAATGGTCCACCAATTGGCAGTCAAGAGTGGTGCTCATCCTATGAAGTAGGCCCAAAGATGTTTTAGACTAAAGTTGGTCCCATTAATTGAGAATGAAGTCAACAAACTTATTGAGGCAGGCTTCATTCGCGAAGTTAAATACCCCACATGGATTTCAAGCATTGTTCCTGTGAGGAAGAAGAATGACCAAATTCGAGTTTGTGTTGACTTTAGAGATCTCAACAATGCATGCCCTAAAGATGAATTTCCGCTACCCATACCAGAGTTAATGATTGATGCCACAACTGGTTATGAGGCAATGTCATTCATGGATGGTTCTTCTGGCTATAACATGTTTTAACACCGACCAGAGTTAATGATTGATGCCACAACTGGTTATGAGGCAATGTCATTCATGGATGGTTCTTCTGGCTATAACCAAATCTGCATGTCACTAAAGGATGAAGAGCTCACTGCATTTTGCACCCCTAAATGTATCTATTGCTACAAAGTGATACCTTTTGGTCTAAAAAATGCTGATGCCACATATCAAAAGGCTATGCATAATATATTTGATGACTTATTCCACAAAAATGTTGAATGTTATGTTGATGACTTAATAGTGAAGTTGAGAAAGAGGGTCGACCATTTGAAAGAGTTAAGAATGTATTTGAGTTGCTCTGAAGATATCAGCTAAGGATGAACCCATTGAAATATGCCTTTGGGGTTACTTCTGGCAAGTTTCTTGGTTTTATTGTGCAACATCGAGGGATTGAGATTGATCAAGCTAAATTTGATGCCATCCTAAAGATTCCTGAGCCTCGAGATATTCATGAGTTAAAAAGCCTTCAAAGAAATTCAGCTTACCTGAGGAGGTTCAACTCGAATCTAGCTGGAAGATGCCAACCATTTAGTCATCTTATGGAGAAAGGTGTTCCTTATAAGTGGGACCAAACATGTAGTGAAGCTTTTGAAAGTATCAAAGCATAACTGGCAAACCCTCTAGTTCTAGCAGCCCTTTTTCCTGGAAAGCCATTGATACTCTACATTACGGCACAAGAGAGATCCGTTGGAGCCCTATTAGCTCAAGAGAATAGTGAAGGCTAAGAAAACTACCTCTACTACTTGAGCAGAATGATGACACCAAATAAGCTGAATTATTTGCCAATTGAAAAGTTATGTTTGGCTCTAGTCTTCTCGATTCAAAAGATGAAACACTATTTTCAAGCTCACATTATTTGTCTCATATCTAAAGCAAACCCCATCAAATTTTTCATGTTGAAACTAGTCCTCAGCAATCGACTAGCAAAGTGGTATCTCCAATTCCAACAGTTTGAGATCGTGTTTGTCCCTCAAAAAGCTATAAAAGGAAAAGCATTAGCAGACTTCTTGGCAGACCATCCGATACCAGATGATTGGGAGCTAACTGATGAGCTCCCTGATGAAGATGTGATGGCTATTGAAATACAACCTCCTTAGAAGTTGTAGTTTGATGGGGCTGCACATCATGGCAGAGCTGGCGCTGGAGTGGTGTTTGTCACTTCACAAAGAGAGGTCCTACCATTCTCCTTCACATTAAAATAATATTGCTCCAATAATATCACAAAATATCAAGCATTGATACTTGGTCTTGAAATGGTTGTCAACATGAAACAATTGCAACTGCAAGTCTTTGGTGACTCTCAGCTAGTGATCAAACAGGTTTTGGGAACTTATGAGGCCAGGAAGCCCGAACTGCACCTAATCACTATTATGCTAAAAAGTTAATAGGATGGCTCGAAGATATAACCATCCAACATGTTCTGAGAAAGGAAAATAAAATAACTGATGCCTTAGCTACTCTAGCTTCAATTCTAACTCTTCCTGATAAAACGCAAGTTACTATCTACCAAAAATGGGTAGTATCACCACTGGACAAAGATGAACATATAGAGAATAAGCTTGAGCATGTTGTCGCAGTTTCTAAAGCTAATAGAGAGGACTGGCGACAAGTTATCATCGATTATTTATATTACGGGATACTCCCAGAAGATGCCAGAAGAAGGACTGACATTCGTCGTTGGGTACCTCGTTTCCTTTACTATAAGGACACACTATATAGAAGATCATTTTAAGGGGGTACTTCTTCTATGTCTGGGAGAGAAAGAAGCAAGTTAAGCTCTGCAGGAAGCATATTCAAGAGTATATAGGTCGCATCAATCTGGACCAAAGCTCCACTTTCATACAAAAGGAATGGGGTATTATTAGCCAACCATGGTAAAAGATTGCTTGGATTATGTTCGAAGGTGCGAAGCTTGTCAATTCCATGCAAACTTTATACATTAACCACCTGAAATTTTACACCCAACTATTGCATCTTGGCCGTTTGATGCTTGGGGATTGGATGTAGTTGGACCACTCCCAAAATCCTCTAGTGGACACCTATATATCTTGGCTGCAACAGATTACGTCTCATAATAGGTCGAAGTTGTTACTCTCAAAGAAGTAAAGAAAGAAAATATTGCAAACTTCATTCGATAGAATATCATATATTGATTTGGCATTCCTCGATACATAATAACTGACAATGGCAAGCCATTTGATAACAAATTAATGAATAAGATTTGTGATCTTTTCGGCTTTAAGCAGCGCAAATCTTCTATGTATCATGCCGTCACCAATGGTCTTGTTGAAGCATTCAATAAGATTCTATACAATCTCCTTAAGAAAGTAGTCTTCATGTCCAAACGAGACTTGTATGAAATAATGTAAGAAGCCTTATGGGCATATAGGACAACATATCACACATCGATTCAAGCAACCCCATGTTCGCTTGCTTTTGGAGTTGAAGCAGTTCTGCCACTTGAGTGACAGATACCTTTCTTGACACTTGATATTCAAGAGGGACTTATCGAATAAGAGAACACTTGACTACTTCTCTCTGAGTTAGAAGTGCTAGATGAAAGAGGCTCGAAGCTCAACAAAATCTTGAATGTTATCAAGCTCATCTATCTCGTGCTTTTAACAAAAAGGTTTGAATGAGGTGCTTTCAATTCGGAGACCAAGTCCTCGCAGTAAGGAGACCCATTATCACATCACATAAGTCCTAGGGCAAATTCACCACGAAGTGGGATGGACCATATGTAGTACAAGAAGCGTATCCAAATGGCGCTTACAAACTTGTCGATATGGATGGCATAAGGGTTGGTCCCATAAATGCAAAATTCCTCAAGAGGTACTACCCTTGAAGTGAGATGACGCTCGGTGATGTACAAGCATAAACTGCATATTACTCTTGGCCTGCAAGAGTATAAACTATGTACGGCACCCAAAAAAATGTTCGCTAGGTTGAAAATCTCGAAAGAGGCCGCCTAGACAAAATTTAGGACCAAATAAAAGAAAAAAACAAAAAACAAAAAAAACACTCACTCTTTCAAAACTACGTTGTGACTTGATCCTCTTTACTGAAGTACGCAGGCGCTTAGAATTTTGTTCTAAGTTCAGTTGCATAAGTGTTAAAAAATCACATGTCCCCACTTGATCTCTTATATGAGTGTTAAAGCTATAAGTACCTTTCATCAAACTTTGTACTCATACCAAATGGTGGTGACTCAATGGGGTCAAACCCCTATGAAATATGAGCTTCCACCAGCTAAAGCCTTCAAATCCTCCAAGTATACAAATTGAAGTCTTCAGATCTTTTAAGTACACAAGGTGAAGTCTTCAGATTCTTCAAGTATGCAAGATGGAGTCCTCAAATTCTTCAAGTATGCAAGTTGAAGTAAATCTTCAAGTTAAAATCTTCAAGTCTATCTCTTTATATTCTTCAAGTATGCAAACTGGAGTCCTCAAATTCTTCAAGTATGCAAGTTGAAGTAAATCTACAAGTTAAAGTCTTCAAGTTTATCAAGTTTGCAAATTGAAGTCTTCAAATTCTCCAAAACTACAAGTTTAAGTCTTCAAATCTTCAAAGAATGCATATTAAAGTCTTTAAACCCTCCAAATATACAAATTCCTCAAGTATGCAAGGTGAAGTCTTCAAATTCTTCAAATATGTAAGTTGAGGTCCTCAAATCTTCTAAAAATGCATGTTAAAGTCTTTAAATCATCTAAAAATGCGAATACTCTAAGTATGCAAGTTAAAGTCTTCAAATTCTTCAAATATACGAGTTGAAGCCTTCAAATCCTCCAAGTGCGCAATTTGAAGCTTTCAAATCCTCTAAGTTTTTAGATTGAAGTTTAAAATCCACCATGGTTCTTCAAAGCCACTAAGTGTGCGAACTTCAAGAAAATCCTCAAACTTTATAGATTGAAGTCTTCAAATTATCATTCTTATGGTGGGAATGCGTATCTATTCATTTTCACCATAAGGATGTCTTCAATAAGTTTGCAAGTTGAAGTCTTCAAATAAAGTTTTAGCTTCATCATGTCTGTAAATCATTAAGCCTAAAAGTTGAAGTCTTCAAGCGTTGACCTTCTTATGGTGGGGATGTGTAACAATTCCTTTTTACCATAAAAACATCTCTTCATATTGTCTTTCTTAAGATGGGAATGCGTGTCCATTCCTTCTCACCATAAGGATCTCTTTTTTGTCTTGCTTAAGGTGGGAATGCGTATCCATTTGTTTTCACCTTAAGGACATCTTCAAATTGTTATTCTTAAGGCTAGAATGCATATTCATTCCTCTACGAGATAAGAATTACCATAAAGTTGCCTTATTCTTAAGGCGAAAACGTGTATCCATTCCTTTGTGTGATAAGAATTACCATAAAGTTACCTTATTCTTAAGGCGGGAATGAGTATTCAATCCTTTGAGCGATAAGAATTACCATAAAGTTACTGTATTCTTAAGGCGGGAATGAGTATCCATTCCTTTGCATGATAAGAATTAACATAAAATTAACCATATTCTTAAGACAGGAATGCGTATCCATTCCTTTGCACGATAAGAATTACCATAAAGGTATCTTATTCTTTGGGAATGTATATCCATTCCTTTGCGCGAAAAGAATTACCATAAAATTACCTTACTTAAGGTGGGAGTGCGGACCCATCCCTCGCACTTCAAGACCATGTTCTTGTATTACAAGAAAACTCTTCATTGCGTAAACATTCATAAATCTGCAAAAAGAGAAAGAAAAGAAAAAAAAAGTGATAAAGATTAAAAGAAAATTTTACCTTACACTACGATGCTTGCACGATGAACTCAAAAGACATCTTCTTAGAAGCTCACAAATTGATGTTTTGCTATGACAATGATATGGGTATTTATAGACCCAATGTAGGGGCATGTCCCCTAATCCTCGACAAATTTGAATAAGAGTTCTAATAATCTTTGGTCAAGAAGACGTGAGGCCGTGACTTTGTCACAAACTCAAAAGAAGAAGGAGATGTTGTGGCATCGATTTTGAGGACTCCTTATTAGCATATGCATCTTTATGAAGAGTCCTAAGGTAGCATTAATTGCCCAACAAAAGTCTATTCTTTTCTTTCCCTCAAAAGGGTTCGTATGAGTACATATATATATATAATGAAAATCATGTAGAAAAAAATGTGAACCTTCACTTTTATCTCAATCAATCTTGGAGCACTATATGTACATGCATCATGTGCACGTGTTATTGTTGATCTTAATTAAGATATTTAAATGATACTTTAAGTCTAGTCTTTAAAAGATAAAATATTTAAGACAAAACTTGAAGTGGGGGCATTTGTAATCATATAAAATTTATTAAAATATAAATTTTATAATATGATTCAAATTATATTAAATTCAAAATATATTAGTCCAAAAATAAATGTACGGATTAATATAATTAGGTTAATTGATTAAGTCCAATAAAATATGAATTTAATTAAAAGTTCCAATTCATTTATTTAGGCTACAAAAAATGACTCACTTTGTTAGGCCCAATACCCCCCTCGTCCTAGAGGTCCACTTGATGCCACGCGTTGGATGACGTGACATGCCAAGTCAAACAAAGAAGTCAATAGGATCACGCCATATGTCAAAATGACGTGGCATTCCTATCTCAATCAAAGGCTAATAAAAATGTGTCACATGTACAAGTGATGTGTTCCAACCAATCAAATATTGTCATTTCACTTGAAAAGAGACCTATTCTAATCACTTTTTCAGCGCCACATCATCTTAAATCTAATTGGCAGGAAGAAAGTTTAATTCCATCATGACTCCTCTATTCTATAACTATATATAGGGGTCCTCATAATTCAGAATTCACATCAAGAAGTCTACCAAGAAGCCAAAGAGAGCTCGTGGATCAAATGCCATAGATTTCTCTACGAGCAACAAGAAATCAAGCATACAAGTTCAAGAACATATTAAGATCAAGACCACCAGATTCAAGAACAAGCCTAAAAGCCTTTGGATTAAAGTATAAGTCAAGATCCAGTTCAAGAACAAATTCAAGTTCAAGATCATCAAATCCATATATCAAGATCAACACCACCAAATTCAAGATCAAGCACAAAAGCCCATGAATTCAAATACAAGTCAAGATCAAATATATCAAGTTTTTCAAGTTTCAAGAACAAGCTAAAGAGCCCTTGAATTTATATTTGAAAATGTGAATCAGAGGATTCATAGAAATTGTAGAACTTACTTCTTGAATAAAATACTATGATTGTTGCAAATATTTTTCGTTCCTTGATTATTATTTTCTCGATGTAAATTTTATTGTCATACAACGTTCTACACACATTTACATAAATTTCTATGATACCTTCTCATCACCAACTGATTCTTCCTTTGATCTTTCACTTTGTATCAACTTAATCTCATTAAGTATTGTTGAAACATCCATCTATGTACGCTTTTAGTTCCCCAAGTTGCGCGTCAACCTTGACCTTGAAGTCACTGCGTAACTAAGAAAAAAAATTGAGATAGATTATAAAAAATAAACTTAAAAGGTATAAGATTGCAATTTTGAATATACTGGTGGGAGTGCGGACCCAT
>DF362103.1:19835-41179 GCA_000787875.1 Solanum virginianum
GCAACACCATTCATGTGGGAACCACCTAATTACTTCAAGATCCCCCAACTTTCAAAAATTCCACTTTTGGTCCCAAACTTTTCCTAATCGATGAAATGAAGGACATACGAGTTCTAACATCCTCCCCCCTTTTGAATAGTTGTCCTCGAATGTTATATTGGCCTTACGAGTTACGCAAACAACTTTGGGGGAGTTTCCTTTTCAATTAACACAACAATCCTTTCATTGGTCAACAATGCATTAATTAGCAACAAGGTCAAGCGAAGAATTGAATTTCCTAAAGGCACCGAGAACAAGTGAGGATACTTCTTCTTCCTCTGCTCTTCAGCTTCATAGGTCATTTCCTCTCAGTTACTGTTTCACCATAACACTTTAACAGAAGCCACATCTTTATTCTGTAACCTTCTCACTTGATGATCTAATATGGCTACGGGCTACTCTTCATAAGATAATTCTTCCATGACCTAGATATCGTCCACAGGAAAGATTCTGGAAGGGTCGCCAATACACTTACGAAGCAAGAACCGTGGAATATCGGGTGTACTATTTACAAATAAGTTGGCAGATCCAATTCGTAGGCAACCTTACCTTTTCTACGGAAAATTTGATATTGAAAAATATATCTCAGACTGAGATTTCCTTTGTTGCTATACCTCATGACACCTCTCATAGGTGATACTTTAAGAAAAATCCAACCACCAATCTGAAACTCTAAATGTCGATGGTGATTATCTGCATATGATTTTTGTCGACTCTGGGCCACTAACAACCACTCCTGAACAAGTTTCACCTTATCCATTGCTTACGGAATCATATCTAGGCTAATCAACTCAGTCTCTCCAACATTAAACTAACCGATCGGTGACCTACACTTCCTGCCATACAATACCTCATAATGTCCCATCTGAATACTGGAATGGTAGCTGTTATTATAAGCAAATTCAATATGTGGCAAATGATTATCCTAGCTACCTCTGAAATAAATAACACAGGCTCGCGACATGTCTTCCACTGTCCGAATAGTGCACTCAGCCTGTCCGTCAGATTGGGGATGGGATGTTGTACTGAGACTCATCTAAGTCCCCAAATCTGCATGAAATGATCTCCAAAAATTTGCCATGAACTAGGAACCTCTGTTGGAGATAATAGATATAGGAACATCATGAAGTAATGCAATCTCCCTGATATAAAGCCTAGCATAATCCTCAACTAAGTAGGTAGTCCGAACTGGAAGAAAATGGGCTGATTTCGTCAGCCGATTCATAATAACCCAAATTGAATCATACCTCTGTAGAGTACGAGGTAAACCTATAATAAAATCCATATTAATGATCTCCCACTTCCACATCAGTATTTCCATCTCCTGCAATTGCCTACCGGGCTTCTGATGCTCAATTTTAACCTGCTGGCAATTCAGACACTGAGCGACTAACTCTACTATATCTTTCTTCATACCATCACACCAATACAAACATCTGAGATCATGGTACATCTTTCTCGACCCTGGATGAATAGAATAGTGGGCTTAATGTGCCTTGTCCAGAACCTGTAGCCGCAAACCAGCGACATCCGGTACAGACAACCTACCTCTGAATAATAATGTGCCATCGGAGGAAAGTTCAAATGGGGTCTTTTCTTTATCAAGGGTTGTGTCCCTATATTGAGTCAAAATAGGATCCTCATACTGACACATCTTAATCTCTTTAGTAATAGAAGATTCAGCTATATCTCCAACAGAAACCCCAATGTCTCCAGAATCAGCCAAATGAACCCCAAGACTAGCTAGTTGATGAATATCGCGGATTGTCTCTCTTTTCTCTGAAGGCGTGTCCACTACTATGGAGTTAGGGCTAAGTACATCTGCCACAACATTAGTTTTCCCAGAATGGTACAGAATATCAACATCATAATCTTTCAGAAACTCTAACCACCTCCACTGTCGCAAGTTCAGCTCCTTTTATTTAAAGACTTACTGGAGGCTCTTATGATTAGTATAAATATCAACATGAACCCCAAATAAATAATTTCTCTACATCATTAAGGCATAAACTACAATGGCTAACTCCAAATCATGAGTAGGATAATTCTTTTCATGTTTCCAAAGCTTCCGAAAAGCATAAGTTATCACCATGTCGTGCTGCATCAACACACTCCCTGAACCCATGCCAGAAGATCGCAATAAATCACATACCTATCTGGACATTTCAATTAACAATGCCAGAAGATCGCAATAAATCACATACCTATCTGGACATTCGGGAAGAGTTAGGATTGGAGCTATAATTAATTTCTCCCTCAGCAACTGGAAGCTACGCTCACAAGCATCAGACCACTAGAATTTTGCTCCATTCCGAGTTAGCCTTGTCAACAACGCTGAAATGAAATCAACTTCTCCACCAATCTCTGAGAATAACCAGCCAACCCTAAGAAGCTATGCACCTCTATCGGCGTCGTAGGCCTAGACCAATTCTTTATGGCCTCAATCTTCTGGGAATCCATCCGGATGCCGCACGCTACTATAATATGCCCCAAAAATGCCACTGAAGAGAGCCAAAATTCACATTTAGAAATTTTAGGTTATAATTTCTGGTGCCAAATTATGCTAAGCAACGTCCTCAAATGGTCCGCATGCTCCTCTTCTGATCAAGAATAGACTAGAATGTCATTTTGTATGGATAAATAGAAATAGGCTGAATGCATGGCAACAAATCTATAGCAACCCTATCTCTCGCTCGGGAGGAAAACCTGAAAGATTGTCTGGAAATACATCTGGGAACTCATTAACAACTGGAATTGACTAAAGAGTCGGTGCTTCTGTCTCTAAATCATGTACATCGACCAGATGGTAAAGGTAACCTTTTTTGATCATTTTCTTACCTTGAGGTATGAAATAAATTTACCCCTCGGCAGTGCGATATTACCTAACCACTCAATAACTGGTTCCCTCCAGAAATTACAGTCAACATTAGCATTACAAGGAGCTAACCAACCTATACACATAATCACATTGAACTCAGTCATATCTAACTCTACTAGATCAGCCATAATACAGTGGCCACAAATAAATACCAAACAGTCTTTATAAACTCGACCGGCAATAATAGAATCCCCTATTAGTGTAGGTATCTTTAAAGGATCTATTGGCTTAGACTTCATCCCAATTCTATTAGCAACCAAAAGAGAAATATATGGTAATGTAGAAATAGGATCAATCAGTGCATACATATCTCAAGAGAAAACCAGTAATATACCTGTGACAACATTTGGCGATGCCTTTTGGTCTGGCCTGCTGGCCAATGCATAAGTGCGGTTCGAAGGACTGCTAGACTCCGGAACTCTACCACGACCCTACATTGACCTGGTGATGCTGATATGCCTCGCCCGTTAGGGCGTATGGCTACTGAGGCTGAAGATGAACCACCGGCTAACCTGGTAGACTGAGCTGACCAGCCTGTACCACCTCTAACCGGACAGTCCTTCATCTTGTAGCCCTATTGGCCACATACAAAGTAAGCACCGGTGGCGCAAAAACACTCCCCGGGGTGCCATTTTCCACAATAAGAATATGAAGGTCTGGGTGGCCTCATCTGACTGCTAGAGCCCCTATTTAATTGTGAGCTAGAAACACTGATACTCGGGTCTGCCCCTGAATAACCTGCACCCTCCGATCTCCTGCTGGTAAACTGTGGGAGTGTACCCCATATTGGCAGGGGAGGATATCTGCTCTGCTGTTGCTTGGGCTGCCTGCTTCGAAAATCCCCAGAATACCTAGATGATCTAGCCCTCTTGGGCTGGCCCTTGTCATCCACTCTATTAGTCTGGCGCCCCTGGGTGTAAGCCTGAATATGGGAGATGTCCATACCTGTCTAAGATGCCATCACCAAGCAACTATTGACATAAAATGGGTCAAACCCCACTATATACCGGTGCATCCGATCAGTCATACTAGGAACATGAGTGGGCACATATCTGGCTAATGAATCAAACTCCAAGCTGTATTTCTTGATTGGCTTGTCCCACTGCTTTAACAGTAGGAATTTGTCCACTATGGCTTGCCTCACCTTCGGTGGTAGAAAATGGGCCAGAAAAGCCTCGATAAACTCACCCCAAATGGCTAGAGGGGCACCCTCACCTTAAGACAACATCCATGACTCATACCAATTTGCTTCTACGTTATACAGTCAGTAGGACGCCAGCTCAACCAACTCTGTCGCAGTTGCACTAATCAGTCGTAGAGTTTGCTGTATTTGTCAGATAAACTCATGATGGTCCTCTTCGGGCTTGGACCCGAAGAACTCTGGTGGGCTGCATGTCAAAAAATTACGAACCCTCAAACTGCCATGGCGCCTATCTAATCACTGCCTACACCCTGTTTATGGGCCTATCCTGCTACCAGCCAGGTTAATAGCTGGATCGCCTCATGCATCTCCCTAATCTCTGCACCAAGTTGAGAGGCTGGAGGTTTTGGCAGTCAAACCTCAGGAGCTGGCGGTATAGCCAAACTAGCTGTCGGAGGTGCAGTGTCCAGCTCACTCTGAGCACGAACCCTAGTAGTCACCCGGGCTCGGCGAGTCTTACCTACCGCTACATGCCTGCCCCTTTGGGTAGTTAAGTTCTTTCTGGGAGCTGAAACCAAAACATTTGGTCAGAATGGAGTCATCCTACTAACAAGCTCTATCGCACGATCTAAGATCACGTTGATCACAAGACTTGATATGCTAGGTGTGTAGGCTTGGAATTGAAGAAAAACTCGAAACAAACAATTTCCAACATTACTGTAGCAGGCCGAGAGCCTAAATGTTCTGTAGCCTCATGCTTATAGATATGGTGCATGACACACCGATAAACAAGACTCTACTAGATATAATCTGTGGACACTCCGAGGATGAATCGTTCTGATACCACTTCTATCATGACCCAACCTCGTGGGCCGTGACTAGTGCCCGGATGAGCACCCAAACATAACTACAAAGCCGAATTTCAAACAGATGGCTTATACCGACGCAAGTATCAAACACATCCTCACATTTGATCAAACATATCTATAATTTTTAAGAAAAATTTGACAGAGTTTCTTTTATTTTAGGGACAAACTTGAATTAACCTGTACATCAAAAGATACCAACAGAGGCCATACAGAGCCAATGGAACAATATATACATATGTAGATACATATATGGGATGACAAGGCCACTATGGCGGGTAAAACCGCCCATCAAACACATCGTGCAGGTCAAATTAAATGGACTAGGCACAACCCATATGCATATGTGTCCATAGACCTCTAAGCAAACTGACAGAATCATAGGATGGGACAGGACCCTATCGTACCCCTGAACAAATATATGCAATGCAATGAACGAAAATACATGTATATACCACAAGTTGGCTCCAAAGTAGGGGAGCACTCCAAACATTAGAAGGGGTGTCCTAAACTGGTGGGTTACCAAACTGTACTTTAGTACCTGCGGGCATAAAATGCAGTCCCCTAAGAAGGCGGGGTTAATATGGAATACGTACTGAGTATGTAAAGCATGAAGTACAAAAAATAAATCTGAGTAATAATCAAAACAAAAGTATGGAAGTCAAATGCATATCAAGAAATACCAAAGTATTTGCTTTCAAAATACCAATCATGCATAGCGCACAGGAATGATGGTCGCCCGCCCGTCAATGGTGCCATACCACATAAAACACCAGAAAGTTGAAAATCTCTGAATCCCCATCACATATCACGAAATGGAATAATACCAAGCATAACAGAAAGTCTAGTTACAGTATAACACCAATCTAAGCGGAACCAGGCCCTTAGTCGAAGCTCGGCCCACCGAACACAACATAACACCGAAATATATCATAAGGCACATGACAACCAACCGGCTCAAGAACCGGTTAATGATGTCATAGTAGGAACGAGCGGAGTAGTGAGTAATTATATGCATAAAATATTATCTTAAATCCAAAAGATAAGTAAAATAATCATATTTAAAATCAGAATAATAATTATTACATATTTTTTCAAAAGTTATCGAAGTCGCATAAAAGGGCGTCGCGGGACCCAAAAATGGTGGAGACCTGAACTGACCCAACTTAGGAAAAACATACTCATCCTAGATCATACAAACTCCTATGAGGCATTTCAAAATGGTTTTTGCGGCAATCTGAGCTTTCTATCAAAAGTTACGGACGTTTAAAGTTTTAAAATCAATAAAGAATAAATTCTTTGAAAAGTGCTCAAATTTCACATATTCTTGCAACTTTTCAATTTCCAAGACATAGGAGTCAATATTATAAAAAATTAGCATAAGAATGCCAAGGAATAAATACAGATCATACACAAGCTCGAATTGTGAGGGTAGAGTTCCCTCGAGACTCGTATCATAGCATATTTTTAACCAAGAGATGCCCAACAAATAAGGTTGCTTTACATATCTCAAACGCTCTCCAAAATAATCTAATGCAAGCCCAATCCCAACTTATACTTCGGACTGCCCAAAGTCTACAAACAATTAGATATAGACTTTTGGGCATTAAATTCCAATTTTGCCCCTAATTTTACAAAACATTGGGCAGCATTTCCCCTTAAAATAGACAACCCCAAGAATTCAACTCAGCTCAGTCAACCAACAACAACAACAACAATAACCCAATAACATCAACAATCAATTGAAAAGCAACATAACAATAATAGCTTTCTTTATCATCACTTAACCATATTCATAAATCTAGTTAACATTCTACATACACATATAGATGATTTCCAATCATTTCTGCACCCTATAATGATCATATTATACTAACAAAGCAACAATTTATAGTTCCAATACAACACTACACTACACAACACCAAATATACACATGACTTAGACACTACACCCTCAATTCACTTCCAACATTCCATATTTCATGATTTTCCTTCATTTTAACATACTACAACATACATACAACCTTTGTAACATATAAAACCAGATTCAATCTTACCTTTTCTCTTCAACTTCACAAAAGGGCTAGGGTTGCCAAAGAAGAGAAAATAGGTGATTTCTTGCTCCAACAACACTTCCACACTACTTAGGGGCCTCAATTAGTAGGTTTGTACCATCAAAAAAATTTTGGGGTGAAGAGAAAAGAATTTCATAATTTCTAATGCTTAGCTAAGACTTCTCTTGAAGTTCTTCAACTTGGCTCGCATTTTTCTAATTTTTTTCTAAGTGTAGATGATAAGATAAGATAAGATCATTATATATATATACTATAAGTCTTTACCAAGTGTGCATGGCCCATACCACACTTGGTCCAATTAAAGTCCAACACCATTCATGTGGGGAACGACCTAATTACACTAAGATCCCGTAACTTTCAAAAATTCCACTTTTGGTCCAAAACTTTTTCTAATCGATCCAATAAAGGACATATGGGTTCTAACAGGGTATAAGTCTCCTACACTCGTAGGTAGATCCCTAGCTAGGTGCAGAGGTTGTGGTAAACCTAGAGGTCAAGGTAGAACACAAGCAACATCACTAATTTACCACCAGGATAGAACAACAGCTCCAGAGCTATATATTGAGGTTGAGCACAATCACCATTATTCAAATCAGATTGATAAGTTAATAAGCTGCTAGCCCAGTAAGTAACCTACTCCCTCTAAACACTATAAACAAAAAATGGAAGAAAGTAAACAGCAGAAAGAAATGCGCAAGGATTTTTTGTGGAAAAACTCTATGCTAAAAGGAGGAACAACCACAAGCTATCATCAACAGGATTTCCCAAAACTAAATCCATAATACACATGACTATTTCTCTACTTTCCCACAAAAACTACTTGCACCCTAAGTACAAGTAATGAGCACCAAAACCAACTTCAGTCTACACTGTCAACCCTTTATGAAGTTAGACTAAAGCACATCCATACCTTGTGACTTACACACTATGTATAAGGTTTATAATAAACAAAATGATAATAAACAACACTGATCATGTACCTTTATAGTTTAGGTGTGATCTTACACTTAACAACACAACACAGTAACTAACAAACTCAAGAACTATAGAAGCCTTTTATCACGTCCCTCGTCTGTAGCAACTGTATCTTCTTGCACAAGGAGCCAAGAGAGAACTTTTCGGCACATGAATATTCAATGTAAATTATGCTTGAAAACTTAAGTTTGTTCCTTGGACAAACTCCTTTTATGCTATTATCGGTATAGTGGATGGACCATTGGTCCTTCAGTACACTTCTGATAGACATTTCACCAACCACAATAGCTTTACTAGCTATATCCCATGTTCCACTTCAGCAAATTAGTCCAATGGTCTACCTGGTCCTTAACTTAGTTTGTTAATTATCAAAATGTTTAAAGGCCATATACTTAACAATTTCCCCCTTTTTAATGATGACAAACTATGACTGCTCTACCTATTCCCCCTAAGCGTATGCTTCCTGTACTTGAAGTTCCCCTTGAACATAACCTATTCTCCTTAAATATGATCTTTCCATTTTTAGCATCATTAAAAGCAAAACAGTAAACTAAGAGAATAACCACAATTAAGAAATACCAGGTACTTGAGATCGAATGCATAATATGATCAAAAGCACAAAAATTAATGAATAGGAACAGACAAGAAAATCATAAAAAGAACCATTCCTATTTTGATTAGTATTCCAGTCATAACCATCTAACACAAAAACATGAAATGCCTATAACTAGGCGATAGATCACAAGAACAAAAGTTGATATAATAAAGACAAGAGATAATGACCCCAAAGGGAAAAACAAAGTAGGGTAACCTAGGAACTAGAGGACTTGGGGGAAAATGAATGGATTAACATGACAGTCTAGGATTATGGTCCGTATGTGCCTCCAAAAGCTATTGAGTAAGAGATTTAATCTCGTTTGCTTGCCTTTCATTGTCCTTTTTCAACCTGAGCACCTCAGTAGAACTAAGTCCATCACCAGAGGCCTGAGCCAGTTTAGCATTCAACAACATAAGATTAACATCCTTTTTGGCTAAGGCAGCAGTTAGTTCCGTGACTTATCCATTCAAGGCCTCATTCTGATCCAGCAAATCAAACATGGGGGACTTCTTGGTCCTAGCCTTCATTTTCCCACACTCACATTCAATTAGAGTACCTGTAAGAAGAAAATTAGTATGTACCATTTTTCTTAAGTCATTTATACTATAGGTACTAATATTTAATTATTCTAGAATATAAATAATTTTATTTTTTTGGAAAAGGAGTTATGGAGGCTGGTAACTCAGATCGAGGCATTCCAGGCAATTAAGCTATAGAGGATTTTTGTTGGACTCAGTTGGAAGATATCCAAGGGATGCCAATTATCCAAGAACAAGCTGAGAGAATTTGGCTAGACACAGTTAGTGGTCCCAGTAGATATGGGTATGCTTATGGCATTCCATAACGGACCTTTCGTGAATATCATTCTGAGCTAGAAGGCCTAGGTACTTCTCTTGATGATGAATCAAAGAAGACTAATTTGGCTATGGAAAAGAAGATTGCTGAGTTATCTAGCCAAGTGGAAGCTTCACGAGTTAGGGAAAGGTAAAGGGACATAGAAGTTGCGGGTCTAAAGGCCCATTTAGATGCATTTCTTGCTTTGGGAGGTATTCCCCCTTGTCCTAGTGTTGTCGCTTGCCCTCTTCAACCTTGTTAGCCTCAATCTACTCAACCTCCAGTATATGGTCAACAAAGAAATTTGACAGATGAGTATAGTAGTGATGAAAATGTTGAAGATCATGTGACAAACACACCACAACATTATTAGTGAAGTTTAAACTTGTACTAGTCTAAATTTCTATCTTCATAGTTATTTCATAAGACTTGTTATATGGTTTCTTATATATGATAACTTTGAAATCCTATTATGTGATTTATGACTTCTAGGTTTTCTTGGTTCAATTGTGAATCACTTTTAAGTTGATTTTCATATTGAGTTGATAAGAGAATATTTAGTAAATATATTTTGTTATATTATTGGTAACTCTTAGAGTTTGATTTAGTTGTGTAAAATATATATTAAATTAAATAGCAGGTGGAAAGTTGCAAAAGCAACAATAAGCTACCACTTTTTATTCAAAAAAAGACCTCATGAGGTCACATTGCTACATTTTATTTTCCAGAAAAGAGACCTCATGAGGTCACCTTTTTCATCTATATATTATAAAAGAGAGACCTCATGAGGTCACTCTTTTGTCTGTATATTGTTAAAACGATACCTCATGAGGTCACTCTTTTGTCTATATATTGTTAAAAGGAAACCTCAAGAGGTCTCTATTTTGTATAAATTTAAATAAATTTAATAAAGTATCGAGACCCCATGATGTCTCTTTCTGTAAATATAAAATAAAAATAAATTATAAGATTGTGAACTCATGAGATCTCCTTTATAAAAATATAAAATAAAAATAAATAATAAAATAACCACCATATTAGGTCTCTTTTTTGAAAAATTTAGAAAAAAAAATTAGGGACCCCATGCGGTCACTATTTGGAGACCTTGTGAGGTTTGTACAAAAAAGCCACTTACATTTTAGGAACCTAACGTTGAGGTATCTTTTTGTGTAAAAGAGACCTCATGAGGTCTCTTTTTTAGGTTTCCTTTAGCAGTTTTTTTAGTAGTGCAGTTCCTTGACTTTGAGCCCTGCTTGTGTGTGGAGAGCACCCTTAGTAGATTCTCTAGCCTTCTTACCGATCTCACTCATGTGTTTGAACCTTAGATTGCTCTCCCAATGGTTAAGTAGTTTTTCCCAATACTCGGATAGAATCCATCGAGGCTTTTTATTCCTTTTGCGAGCTTTCTCAAATAAACTAGAGAGTGAATGTCCTGCTTTCTTATGAAAATTTGTACAAATTTGGGTCTCATGTTCTAGATGCCAAGCACATTTTTTCTGCAATGACAAGATAGTATTTGTGAATAACTATTGTTGAAGATAAGTATTTAAGTAGAGTTAAAGTAATAAATTTTTAATATACCCTAAACTCCAAAAAAATTGTCTCTTGAGATTGGCTAGCATCTTATCCCAAGAAGGATATGCATCTCTATACAAATTCTTTATACCCTCATAAATGATCCTTACAGCATCATCTGGATTAAACTTGTAATATAAAATTAAAACACTTATGGTTTAAATTAAGACAATTATGAGATGATTACAAAGCATGTGTGTGTGTATATATATACACATATATATAATGATGATGGAAGTATACAATAGCCATAATGAGAAAAACTAAACGTCTCATGTATAGCCATCAGGCTCAATGACAATTCTGTTGTGCAAATCTCTCACAACAACTTGTGTAGGAACTTGACCATTTGTAGCTGACTGGCCTGTGGTAGGAGTGTTAGGCTCAGAAGTTTTACCTTGAAGGCGAAGGCTTGACATACCAAGTTGTGAAGTAGATGCTGATGAAGGATGTGAGTCTATAGAGATGTGAGTAATTGTGCGTGAGATACTAGATGATGGTCGCTGAGCCTCCGAAGGCAAATATGTGTACTCATATAGGGTAGAATACCCCGACGTAGCCATCATCATAGGTGCTTGAGGGGGTAGTTGAGTATACTCCAATGGTGGATGCATATAGGTCGACAGAGGATGAATTTATGGAGGTACTCGACTATTAGACTCAATCTATAGAAGATGCAGGGTTGGTTTCTAATGTTAGGGACATTTCTTTTAGGGTAGATGAGGATAGTTTGAGTGACCTTTTGAAGGTGAAGAAAGGGGGATCAGGACTATTGTTGATAAATTGCCCACAATGAATTTCTTGGAGGAGACTGGAAATTGAAGAACCTGAATCCCTTAACAGTCTCCAAGAAACTTCTCAATGGATAATTTCAATTGTACTTTGAGTTTGTCAACAAAGTCCTACTTCTAAGAATAATGAAAAGGACCATAGCCACCATAACAGACATTTATCTAATGGAGAAGTTGAGCAGTATGGTGGAAATTAATCTGTCAGCACTAATGATGGAGCATATGACTAAAGTACTCAGCATGACTAAAGGCAAACATGGTCTGGCTTATGGATACTTACTCAACTATGTGTTTGAGTACTATGCTATGGAGCTTAGCAGGGATATTACAAGAACAATTAAGCGGTCCTTGTCCCATAACAATATAGTTAAGATTGAGGTAAAACTCCTTCACTTCCTACTCATGAAGGAATTGAACTAGACATTCAAACAAGTGGCCCCAACCTTGAAATTCCACAGCATCCACTAACTCATTCATGTGTGGGCTTCCTGTAGCCATAGGCTCAAATAGCCTTCCTTGTAAAACTTTCCATTTTTCAAGAAAACTGATCCTTTAGTCCCTGGTTAGAACTTTCTCAATTTTTCTTCTTTTTACTTGTGAACCTGGTCCCCTAGTGGGAGCAAGGTTGCCCCTTTTACCTTTCCCAATATCTTTCTTTATAGTCTTAGGGTCCATAGTAGATTTAGGTCCCTGAGAAGATGACTTGGTTACCTCAGATAGTGTTCTAAGAGTAACTGAGTCCTCTTCATACTCAGTCTAACTCACTTCTTTTTTATCTTCCACAGTGACAACCTGGTCATCAGGCATGTCTTCCTATATTACTATAGTGTTCCTCCGTCTCTTCTTTAGTACATGTTTTCTCTTAGTATCCACCATTGTATCACTCATAAGCTTCTTTTCAGTGCGCCTGGTTGTGTAACTTCTAGAAAATATAGTAATTTCTTCACTCACCTTCTCCTTACCATTTGCCTTCCCGACATGGTCTTTCTCAGGAATAGGAGCAGGAGGGGATCAGGCTTCTTCATTCTCCATGACAATGGTACACTATCATCCTTATTATTTGTATCTTTTTTTCTTCACCAGCTACATTTACTGGTCTGATTTCACTTATTAGTGCTTGATCAAACATAGGTGTACCTAGTGCTAAGTTGAGATAAGGGGAAGCTGATTCATCCCTTATAGCTTGTTCTGGCTTCTTTAGACCTAGTAAATTCCTTACAACCCATTCTGGTCCCTCAGCTATATGTAGATTCTGTCCCCTTGTCCGCTGTGAGATCTCTCTCAAAATGTTTCTCAGAAAGGGAGGATAAGAATGGTCCTAATGGAGAAGAGTTTCTCTGTTCCTACATATGAGAATGTTCTACATGATGATTATCAAGTATGGCACTAAGGGTTCAATCTCCATAGGTTCAGAGGTAGGAGGGATATAGACAGTCAGTAAGGGTGGTAAAAGGCATTGGGTTAGGGGATGTAACTCTTCAGTCTTTGCAAGGACATGAACAGATGTTGAAGGTGGTGTGTTCATGTTGGAGAGGGAATAGAGTCATGTTCAGTACCTAATAGTGAAGGGGAGTGTTTTTTGGCTTACAGACATGGTGAAGAATGTATTTTATCATAGGGAAGAAGAGAAGAAAAGAGAGAGAGTAGAAGACTAAGATAGTCTTAAAAAATGTGAGCCAAATGATCGATAAAATTCATTTTTAAAAGGGAGGGAAAAAAGGTATTCGGTCCCTGATTGGTTTTGACTTTTCAGATGTTAGGACAAAATGATGTCGATTAAGAAAAGTTGAACTGACATGATAGGTCTTGTGCAGTCACATTAATAAAGTAAGAGACTATGAATAGAATACCAACGTAGTAGTGAGTCAGGTCCTCGAGTAAAACTCATCTAGTTCTATCTTCAGGCCCAATAAAAATGTCAATTTCTACCAACCTACAAAGTACACGAAGGCATTTAACTTATTGTGTATAAATTCTCAGATACCTATTTAGACATTTCGAGCCAAGAATGTAGGAGAAACAATCACAATTATTTAGACCCTTTGTGCTTCTGCTTGATTAGTCTTAGCTTCAACCTATTTCTCTCAAACTGGTCCCTGCAAAGAGGCTTAGTTAAGATTTCAGAAATCTAGTCCTTTGTACTGCAAAACTTTATACATATATTCAGTGTCTCCACCTGGTCCCTGAGAAATTGATGTCTAACATCAATGCGCTTTGTTCATTTATGATGAACTGGATTCTTAGCCATGTTCAAAGCACCTGTATTAGCACATATGAAGGGAATTGTGTCTATCAGAACTCCAAAATCATTCAGTTGCTACTTGATCCATAGTAATTTTGAGCACCAAGCAGTAGTAGCTACATATTCAGCCTCTGCATTGTATAGTGCCATTGAATCCTACTTCTTGGTCCTCCAAGAGATTAGTGAAGACCCAAGGAAATGAACCATATCAGAGGTGCTCTTTCTATCAGCCAGGTACCCTAAAAAATTAGCATCTGCATATCCTACAAGATCAAAATAGTCACCAATAGGATAGTAAAGTCCTAAGCATTCAGTTCCATTAAGATATCTAAGAATCCTTTGGCAACCTTCAAATGTGATTCTTTTGGACAGGATTGGAATCTAGCACACATGCCAATGCTGAAAACTATGTCAAGTCTGCTGGAAGTCAAGTATAGCAGTGACTCAATGATTCCTCTATACATAGTATTCACCAAGTTACCAACTTCTTTAGCATCCAGTTTAACACATGTCCCTATTGGAATGTCAATTGGCTTAGCATCCATCAGCTGATACTTCTTTACCAGGTCCATGATGTACTTTTCTTGACTGATAAAAGTACCACCAAGGGTCTGCTTAATCTGTAATCCAAAAAAGAAGCTAAACTCACCCATATGCTCATCTCAAACTTACTTCACATCAGGTTCCCAAATTCTTGACAGAGAGAATTTATAGTAGCTCCAAAGATGATATCATTAACATACACTTCTATAATAAGCAGATTCTTTCCCCTGGTCTTTAGAAACAAAGTGTTGTTTATTTTGCCTCTCTTATGCCCATGACTGAGCACAAATCTAGACAACTTCTAATATTAGGCCTTTGGAGCCTGCTTCAACCCATACAATGCCTTATCTAGTTTTATGGCATGATCTGGAAATTCCAAATTCTCTTCTTTAAGGGACCCATTGAAGAAAGTACTCTTTACATCCATCTGGAACAATTTGAATTCCATGTAGGTGCTAAAGGTAATTAGAATTTTGATTGCTTCCATTCTAGCTACTAGAGCAAATGTCTCATCATAATGTGTTCCTTCTTCTTGATTGAAACCTTATACCACCAATCTAGATTTGTTTCTTGTGATGATGCTATTTTCATCCAGTTTGTTCCTACATAACCATCTCGTCTCTATCACAGTTCTATCTAAATGTCTAGGAACCAGATGCCATTCCTACATAGAATTTACCCAATCTGCATCCTTGAGATCTTCTTTGACATTTTTAGGTTCTATTGAAGACAAAAAGGCACCACATGACATCAGATTTCTAGTCTTGGATCTGGTCAGAATTTGAGAGTCCAAAGGGGAGACTAGATTATCCATAGGATAAGATGATTAATGTTTCCATCTGGAGGTCCTTGGTGTAGACTAACCCTGACTTTTTAGAACATCAGGGTTGTCTTCTTCTTCTTCTAGTTGAGTAGTGTTTGGCACATCATCATGATCAGTAACATCTACCGCTGAGTCCCTTGTTGAAGCACCAGGTCATTCTTAAGATTCTCCCTTTTCATCACCTTCATTTGTCCTATCCTCAGTTTGTACAACATTATTAGTTGAAGGATCATTTATCAGATTGTCCTTTTGAATTTGGAGTAGTTCATCCAAGTCAGAGTCTCTCTATCACTGATACTTTTTATTTCCCAGACTCATCAAAGATGACATGGACACTTTCTTCAATATAGAGGGTTCTTTTGTTGAATACTCTATAAGCCTCACTGTTTATGGAGTGACTAACAAAAACACCCTTATAACTTTTAGAGTCAAATTTTTTTAACTTCCTCCTTGCCTTTCATAAGTACGAAGCATTTACCACCAAAGGCCCTCAAGTGACTAGTGCTAGGTTTCCTTCCAAACAAGAGTTCATAAGGAGTCTTGTTCTTAAGAGGCCTTATTAGAAACCTATTTGAAATATAACAGGCAGTATTGATAGCTTCAGCCCAAAAGTTCTTTGCCATTCAAGAGTTAATCAATATGGTCCTTCCAATTTCCACTAGATTTCTATTTTTCCTCTCCACATCTCCATTTTTTTGGGGAGTTCTAGGAGCTAAAAAATTATGGTGAATTGCATTTTCTGCACAAAAACCATCTAGTGTTGGATTTTTAAACTTAGTGTCATGATCAAATTTGATCCCAACAACCTTCCTTCCAAACTGATTCTGAACTTGTTTGATGAGGTTGATCAGTAACTTAATAGCTTTATCCTTTGATCTCAAGAACCTTACTCAAGTATATCTTGAGTAATTATCAACTACTATCATAGAGTATCTTTTCCCACCCCTACTTTGAAGCTTCACAGGACCACAAAGATCAATATGAATAAGCTTAATAGGTTGAGTGGTACTTACATCATTTTTGGGTTTGAATGAGCCTTTTGTCTACTTTCCTTGAGCACATGCAACACACACTTTAGAATTGTTGAAGTTCATCTTTGGTAGACTATGAACTAGGTCCTTGGATACAAGCTTGTTTAGCAGACAAGGACTAACATGACCCAGTCTACTATGCCATTAGTCACATGAATCATCTTGAGCTTTTACACATGTAAGATTATCTTCCTTTGTTCTTCTAAGATCCGCTACATACATATTTCTGCACCTCTTTGTTGTTAACACCATTTCTTCCATAGACAAATTTGTAACTCTGCACTTGTTTGAAAAAAACTTAACCTTATTGTCTTTGTCATAGATTTCAGATATACTAAGAGGACTATACATTAATCCTTTAACATAGTACATAACTTCAATAGCCTTCTCAAAATATGTGCCAATCTTTCCTATGCCCATAATGTATCCTTTCTAACGATCTTCAAAAGAAGCACTGCCTCCTTCAAGTTCATTTAATATATGGAAGCTTTTTGTCCTTCTAGTAATATGCTTTGAGCATCCACTATCTATATACCAGTACTTACTGCTTCCTCTTGACTTTTATTGCAAGTGATCATATGTTAGTCTTAGGAACCCATTTTAATATAAGCTCCTAATAATGAGATAAAAGACTAATTGTAAACTTCCTGGTCTAGCTGGGCAATGGTCTATTCCTTAGTTTAGGCTTAGCACTGGTCTTTCCTTCACATTTTTCTTTTCTGAGTAAATAAATTACTATTTTTTCAGAGTTCTCTTAAGAACTTTATAGCTGCCTTTAAGATGACCATTTCTCCCACAATGCAAACACACAAGATTATTAGCAACAGACACATATTTGTTGTGGGGATTATGGGGGGGGTTCTATTTTATTAACATAACCTAGTCCTCTCTTTTCAGAGCCCCAGCTACTCGATATATCACCCAAAAGTTTAGAAGATGCAGTCCACTTCATGGATTTGTTCAGGCCCTTTTTAACCTTTATTAGGTTCATTTCCTTTACAACATTTCTGTCTAAGGCTAAATTTAACTTTAATTTAGCCTTTTTTAGTTTTTCCTTCAAGGAGAACTCATTCTCAATAATTTTTGTTTTTGACTTAGCATCAGCCTGACCATCAGACTCCATCAATTTCAACAGTTCATATTTTTCTATTTCAAAAGCTACCATTTGAACTTCCAGATCAAACACTTGAGTTTTTAAGATAGTCTTTTCATCAAATGACATATCCACACCATTGTTTAACTGATCCTTTTCAGTGGTTAATTCATAGATTGAGTCTATAAGGACACATGCTAACTTTTTTAACTTTCTAGTAGAATAAAGATCTAAATTATCTGTTAAGTCGAGCAAGGTTGCCTATTCCTCATCTTCTTCTTCATCACCTGACTGAGCCATAAAAGTAAACAAGCCATCATAGACTTCATTATCATCCTTTACAATCAACATGGATGAATCCTCTGGTTGTTTTTCATCATCAGATACACTTGACGAATTTCCCCATCCAACAGAGTTTTTACAAAAAATTTTGTCAGCAACTGCCTTTCTTATAAATTTATCTGAAACCCGATCCATTCTTCTATCTTTGATAACCATTTGAACATCTTTGTGCTGGCCTTTTATATGAGGACACTCCCTGATGAAGTGTCCTAGTTTTGCCACAACTCTGAGACAAGTCAACATTTCCTTGAGATCAACCCACATTTCTCTTCTTTGCCATGTCATGACTTTTTCTAACAAATTTCTTGAAACTCTTGATGAGATATGCCATATCATGAATCTTCTCATTACTTTAAGCAATCTTTAGTGCTAATGTTGTGTATTTCTTCCTTTCCCTCTTGGTTGTATCATGTTTTTAGTCAATTCATGAGTACAAAGTATGCTAATGAGAACATCTATTTTCAAAGTTTTCAAGTCCTTTGATTCAGTGATAGCATCGACTTTGTTATCCTATGACTTAGGAAACACTCTAATCTTTGTTAATTCTTTGCTCTGGCTAATAGGTTCACCAAAGTACTTCAGCTCATTGGTCATAGTGGAGAACCTAGTCTCCATATCATGTATGGTTTCTCTTTTATGCATAATAATGTCCTCATACTGAGAAGTCCGTATATCTACCTTGGACTCCTTTACCTATTTAGTTCCCTCATGAGCATTCCTCAAGAACTCCTAAATCTCTTTAGCAGATTCATATACTGAGATTTGATTGTACTTCTCAGCTCCTATTCCACACATAACCAAATTTTTTTCTTTGTAATTTTTCTTTATTTTCTTCCTGTTAGCTCTCATTATATTGTTGTCTTATTTTGGGAACCTGCCTGGTTGTTTGACCCTCTCTCACTTCAGTCATAGGGATATATTGTCTATCACGAATAATGTCCCATAGTTCACTATCCTCTACCATTAGAAAGTCATGTATGTAACCTTTCCACTCTCCATAGAACTTCTCATTGAATCTCGGTGGCTTTATGGATGATTGTCTTTCTTCCAAGTTAAGTGGAACAACCATATTCATATTAAATCTCAAGGTGTGAAGCTGATAGAGATCCCTACTCTGAACAACTTGATAAGTTATATGCCACTAGCCCAATAAGGAACCTATTCCCTCAAAATACTATACATAAAGACTGGAAGAATGTAAATAACAGAAATAAATGCGTAAGGATTTTACGTGGAAAATTTTTGTGCTTAAGGGATGAACAATCACGATCTGTCTTCAACAGGATTTTCTAAAACTAAATCCACTAATAGGCAAAGTAAATAAATAGAATAGAGGCAGTTATTTCTCTACTTTCCCACCAAAATAACTTGCACCCAAAGTATAAGCAATGAGCAACAAAACCTACTTTAGTCTACACTCTGAACCCCTTATGAAGTTAGACTAAATCATATCCATACCTTGTGACTTACACACTATATAAAAGGTTTATAATACAAAAATGATAATAAACAACACTTATCACGTACCTTTATAGTTTAGGTATGATCATACGCTTTACAATACTACATAATATCCATCAAACTCGAGAACTATAGAAGCCTTCTATCAAGCCCCTTTTCTGATGTAGTTGTATCTTCTTGCATAAGGAGCCAAGAGAGAACTTTTCAACACAAGAATATTTAATGTAAATTATACTTAAAAACTTAAGTAGAGCCCTTGGACAAGCTCCTTTTATACTGTTGTCAGTACAGTGCATGGACCATTGGTCCTTTAGTACACTTTTGATAGATATTTCACCAACCAGAACAACTTTACTAGTTGTATCCTATGTTCAACTTCAACAAATTAGTACAATGGTCTACTTGGTCCTTGACTTAGTTTCTTAATTATCAAAATGTTTCAAGGCCATATACTTAACACCGATAGATGTTCTACCTAGATTCATGGCCACACTAGTGCTACAATATATATTAACCAGGATCCTCAATTTCATGAATGGAATATCTTAGGTAGTGACCTTATTGAGTACTTTAGCTTAATCCTAGGTTAAACATAAGGCACAAACTTTGGCCTAAGTTGGGGCATAACATGACAAGGCCACAAGGTCACAACCTACTATTACATCCCTCCCTCTAGTGGTTAGTCGATTTTAAAAGTTGCTAACCTATGTTAGCCAGGCTAGTTATGGATGCAAAGGAGTAGAATTAGGGATGTTGATCAAAGTGGAGACCCCATTGTTCTTAGGTGTTTTATGTGAGGATCACCATGAATTTCTAATTAGTTTCCAGGAGAGCTTGCATAAACTTTATTTGATTGAGTACCATAGGGTTGAATACATTTCTTTGTAGATGGATGGGCTCATAAAGTAGTGGCATGGATCTTATCTTAATTGTAGGCTAGCAGGATCTTCACTGATGATATGGACATAGTTCACTAAGCCCTTCTTAGAGAAGTCTATGTATTATATTTTGAGGAATGGTTAAAGGGTTAGTTTATAGATCTACTACAATGATTAATGTTAACTACTAAATAAAAGGGATGATTCCATGCATTTTCCAAATATGTAGCTATGATCACGTTGACAGAGGAGGAGGTAGTGTGTAGATTTTAGTGATTTGTCTTTTCCTATTTGAGTGGCTATAGAGAAGATGGTACTGTTGAGTTGTTCATTTGTACAGATAGTAGACCATGCACACTATGGAGATTGTACATCATAAGGTCTATGAGGGAAGTGAAAAAAGGCACCATAGTCAGGGTAGTTTTAATATTAATATTAATCTGAAGAAATCTCTACCTAGCTAGCCAGCTCAGGATGGTCTAGAGATTAGCAATGGTAGATTAGTAGATACTAGTTGTCAAGGAAGCTAGGCTTCAACTTAGATATCGCATGGTGAGACTTGTGGGTATTAAGGATCTGGTAGTCAGTCATATTCTATTAGGCTGTCTCAGAGGTGTTTATTTTATGGGTCATACTTTGAGTGTGACATAATAGGCTATTTTTCTAGGGAGTTCCCAATGACTGGTCACTATAGACATGTAAAGTTAGGCCCCTAGGGCTCTAGTTTAATTTGCTAGAGAGGGTGCATAGGGTGGCAGAAGTTATCCTCATGGTACTCAACGAGGTCCTCAGGTAGGTCGGTCAAGTGGTCAAAGGTGATGTTGTTATATGTTTGCTTTTATTGGCAAGTTAGATAAGAAGGCATCAGATGTTGTAATTATAGTAACTATCCGTTAGAACCCGCATTTTTGGTGTTTTGGTGCATGGCCAACTTTAAGTCTAATTGTGCCACTTTCAGGAGGTGTGTAACTTGAGTGTGCTTTTGAAGACTTTGAAGTTTTAGTTGGAATCTTTGTATCAGCATGTGGTTATGAGCTTATTGACATTTTATATATACAAGTGTACACCTTCAAGACCAAGGATATTAAATTTTTCATTATGTATCTACAAGTGGAGAAAAAAATTCAATTCTAGAAACTAAGTGTGCAATGTTGTGATC
>DF362102.1:0-20248 GCA_000787875.1 Solanum virginianum
AAAATAACATATTAACTGCATATGTTAGTGGGTATAAATTGTGATAGAAATGGTTATTAGTTCTTGTAACTTATATGATCATTAGTTCTTCTAACTCTTATGATCATTAGTTTCTTGTAACTTATATGATCATTAGTGGCTTACAACTCATTTAAAGAGAGCGAGATATTCACGCCTCAGCCTGAATAAATTTTGATATAATTTTGTCATTTTATATTTTCAACTGTAATTTATTGTATCTGTGATATATTACATCAACAGTGACCAAGAGTGGAATTCGGGTTTATCGCGGAGCTGTTTGAACAGATGAGAATGAATATTCCTTGAAAGGGTCCGCAAACTTGCTACTCGCAAGAAGCAAATCTCAAATGCATAACTAAAATCAAGGCTAACTTCGAAAAGAAACTGGGAAACATCACATTATGAATAATAATTACTGCTAATAAACTACTACATCACAGCATTAATGCAAATAGGCAAATGCGTCTGTTTAGTTTGGATATTTTGTCCAATAAAAGGTAAATCTGAAGTCTGAATCTCTTTATCCCGTAACGGAAACCTTCAGGACTGTTTTACAGCTAAACCACTGTAAGGACGACCAGCAATTCTTTGAAAACCTACGCACTTGAGCTACTAAACCCATAGAAACTTCTTTATTATTAACAGAGTTACTAATCTAAAGCTGCATGTTGTGAGCCTTATACTGGCTTTAAATACTAGCACGATAATTTTCTGCAGTCATTTAAATATACAAGATATCACAATTTGAATATGAATTTGAATCCTAGTACTTCTTTAATGGTCAATATGCCACAACTGAATTACGTATTACCAATTTGGGCCTAGTGCTTTCCTGTACCCCAAGGAAGTTTCTCCCTCTCACTTGTTTTACAATGTTAAATAAAATATGCTAGCACAGCAAAAGAAACTGTACAATTGCAGAGGACTACCTAAATACAATCTTGGCAAGGCAAGGATCGAGGCAAATTTAGTACTTCTCTCCCAGTTGATGGATGTTTTCAAGAAAAAAAAACAGCTTCATTTGTTTTTCTAAAACAAAACATCTCACTTAATTGGTCTGTAAATCATGAACTTAATCGCCTTAAACAAGCAATCTCAAAGTATTCAGGGACTACAATCTGAAATATGCAGGTGATGTGAATTAACTTGATCTTTGATACAAATGCTCAACATTCAGGAAAGCAAATTGAAAAACAAGACCCCTGCACTTTTGATCAACTATTGGCATGTTTCATGTTTTATTCCATGTCCCAAGCAAAATACTATCAGCAATTCTGAGTTGTATGATATATGCCCAGTTGCCGATTCATGTACTAGGTATTATTTGAGAGTATTGTCTTGGTTATGATAGTACTTTCGGGATGTAAATCTGCAATACAACAAAAGCACCTACAGTCCTTTTTGAACACAACAAAGTAACTAACAGCTCTTGATTACCTCTATTGAGAATTGATAAATTTGTCAAGGTGGCATATCTACTCCTCAATAAAGTCAACAAACACGGGCAACCTCTTCCTTTGCGAAGGGCCATAGAGAATAGTACATATATGAGTATCAACATCTTTCCAGGAAGCACACTTTTCACCAGAAGAAGGCAAGTTAACCTCGATATTATCATCCAGGGGACACCAGTGAGTGCCAGAGAGAGTACTGGTGGAGGTGGAAGTGGTGCTACTGTCCTTGCTTGAGGGCTCTCTGTCTTTAGTGAATGCTTTAAGAGTACTAGTAGTAGTATTAGTTGGGGTGGACATTTCTGTTGCTTCTGTTGGAGGTGCAGCTGAGTGAACCTGGTGAAGAGCAGATCGGCCCCTTGGTCCATAAGAAGATGATCCGGAACTGTATGATATGCTGACCAGTGCCTACAAACATAACCATGTGAAGGTGATCACCATGAATTTTAATGGATGCATTATCAACGTTTGAAAAAAAAAGGGTAAATACATTTGGTTCAATTGTTAATACCTCAGATTGATTTCTGTTGGTGAAAGCAGTTGGGCGTAAACCTTCTTCCCCGTGTACAAACTGTTTAATTGAAGCAATAAATGTTAAGAAATGGTACGAGTTGTGGATTTTAGTGAAGTTGACTGATGAGAAAATTTGTGGTTGAGATCACTGTCAAAACTAGAAAGGTGATCTCAACCTTACATGACTGCACGAATATTCCACAAGCATTTGGATCATATTTCTTTGAAAGGAGAGAAGAAAGAGAAGAGAGAGACCCGGCATTTGGAACCAAAGCGGCAACTGCCGAAATCCTCCCACCACCGACAAGTCTCCGACTTATGAAAGCTATTGTCATTTCCCGACGTTGACGATAACAACCGTCCACCTGAAGCTGATGTCGACGGTGACAATTTAGCTCTCGGACCATGTTTCGGCTCCACGAGAATACCGTCCATGACTACCACATCCTCTTCGACCTTCACCGGAGTTCTGAACACCAGCGGAATCTCGATGTTCTCTAGTGAACCTAGAGGTGAACGGGAAACTCGTCCGCCGGAACTGCTTCTGCTTCCGCTGCTAGTATTGACCAGAGAACGATGCTTTGGAGAATCGGTAGTAAACGGAACCGGCGAGCCGGGACAAATGTATCGGGCTAGCGGAGAGACTATATTGGAAGAACTACCGGTACTTTCTGAAGAAGCGTAAGGATCGAGGATCGGAGTTTTTGATCCAGAATAGAAACGGCCTTGTCCTATGAAGTTCTGAGCGTTGATCGGCGAAACATTGCCGTCGAACGAATGGACTACGGAAGCTTGGTTATCATTACTGCTACCGTAAAAAAATTCCATAACGTTCTTCAAATTCTTCTGCAATCACAATTTACGAACGCATCAAACAATAAACTCCCTAATTTGAATAGAATATTGTTTAAACATCTTCACACCACAGTTCGATCCTCTGACTTCCGATTTTGATTTTGAGTTTAAGCTACAACCAAATTTTCAAACTTTGCTGTTGGACAAATGAAGTACTTGCAAAATAAGGAATGTTAAGATCAATTTACAATCGCATCAAACAATAAACTCAATCAATTGAGAAGAGAACCTCAAAGGAGATGCGAATTCATTCATCCAAATTCGTAATTGTGCTTCAAATTGTATGTGAATACGTAATGCCCTCGATTTCTGCGGATTTTGAAATTCAGAGAATGTTGAGAGTGCTTTCCAGAATACGTCTAGGTTTAGAAGCAAAAGTGATCTTTTGGTATTGACATTATGAACCCCAATTTCTAGCTGTGAAGGAGACGTGGTATTTATAGTGCCTGTCAACAGTTTCTCTTTGGAGAAACGCTGCCAAAGCAGAGCTTTCATTTTCCGGTAGAGGCTTTAAAAGAATGCAACAGCTTCGTCATAAGAAATTTCTCAAAATGTCAGTCTATGAGTATCATGTACCTCATTTAATTTTATTTTTGTATAAATTTAAAATTTTTTCTTTTATAAAATACTTTATTAAATTTGTAATTAAAAAAGACTCGCTTTATCCCTTTTTAACATTTTGAGTTTAAAAAATAAATATTCCCTTTAGAGATAATAAACCTCTTAATATTAAATCAGTAGCTAGATATAAGTTCTATTTTCTTTTAGAATAAAAAATAATTTAAAGTATTTATTTCAAATAATAAACGTCAGTCCATGAGTATTATGTACCTCTGTTGATTATTGCATATACTTTTTTTTAAATGCAAACATGCACTATTACTTTTACTACTTATATAGAAAGGAGAGTTGAACTCCTCGGTCAACTTCTAGAGTAAGGGGTAATTTTGAGTTTCCATATATGTGTTAGCATGAGTTAATCGTACAATCATATTTTAAAATGATACTTTATCTTAAATTTTCAAAAAAATCAGCTATTTTTAAAAGGCACCAAATCTGTCTGCAATTTTAACCAACTATAAGGGTAGTTTGGGTATTCAGGTTTAATTTTTTGCTGTGCAGATTTGTACCTTCAGCAGAAAAAGCAAATTAAGTTGATTTAATTATAAAAATAGCTCATTTAAGTGGATATATTTCAAAGTTATCCATGATTATTCGTAATTTGACTTTTCCAATAAAAAACTTTAAAATGACAAAAACACTGACATGCCCTAGAAAAAGACAAAAACAATAAATTTCTTTTTCAACTTTCAAGAATCACCCAACAAATAAAGGAGAGCGCTATTTTTTGCATGTTCTTAGAAAAATATTAGCTGAAAAATAAATAAATTATATTATTCTTATTTACTATTGAATCTCAATTTAATATTCTTTTCCATTCATTACATTAATTACTCTCCATATTATTAAAATAAAAATAAAAAGCAATTTATTCTATATTATCTGCATTTTATATTAAAAGTGTGAAGATCATTCAAAATGTTATTTGAACTTTTTGTCTTTCATTAAAATACTCTTCTTTAAATAAAATTATCATTTCACTATTTTTTAAAATTTATTATTTACATCATTTCAAGATTTATTTTTGAATTAGAATTTCTTTATATTGAGAATTCATTTTTGATATAGAACTGTTCTATGTAAATAATTAATACAAATTTTAACTATCAAATATTTTGTTATTAAAAGTATGCAACATAACAAATTTAAAAAGAAAAAAATTCAATAAAATTATATTAGAAACATTAAACTACTCCTTTTATATTTGAGAATATTTTATTACTTTAAATTTTAATCAATTAATTATTTAACTTCTAACTATTCAACTCTAAATTATTTCACCCATCTGAGTAAAATAGTGCGTTCAAGGATTTCTCCAATTTTGTGTAAATATAACTGTAGATAAAGGTTAACAACTTGCTATTAATGACTTTTCAAAAAAACTAAATTCAACGAAAAAAATGTAAAACAACTAAATTTGCATTAGTCACAATAAACTTAATATACACCATAAAATTGGAGCACGGGCTCACCTGCACTATTTTTAAATACTTTAAAGTATTTAGGCAATAGTATTATACAAAAATAAATTCCACTTTCTTTTGATCCATTTTATTCGGCAGGTTAGTGTACGTGTGTATTACATTGAGTAATAAATATAAGAGAAAGGTATACGAAATAAACCTAATTTGAAATTATTTACCCTTAATAGACTCAATCTAAACTATTTATCTTTAACGGACCCATGACCCAAACTATTTACTTTTCTACCCACTTACCCCTTTTTATTTCGCGTGCTGATGTCAACATAAATATTATGAAATATACTCTGGCGGCATATATACCATAACAGTATCATATAGAATGAACTCAATTCTTTGTGATACTCTGACGGTATATTGATACCCAATTGGTATATAGAATTGTGTTTCATTTTTAAGAATCAAATAAAAAAATTATTAAACTCTAAATTAGTAGAAAATATATTCGAGGGTTCTAATGTTGGCCACCATCAGAAAACATGCAAAACGAAAACAGTTAATTAATACATGCATGCACACTTTCTAAGAATTATGAATTATCCGATTTTACTTTGTTAGTTCTTCATGGTTCCCACAACCCTAGTTATGGATTTAGCTACTCATACTTTGTGTAGATGCAAGATTTATGGACTGAGAAAACATAATTTAACACTTACACAATAGAATTAAGAACAAGCAAATCCAACTTCAATAAGAATCACAAGCTTAAAGATGAAAATCAAACACAAGTGTTCTCAAAGACTCTCCAATGTAATCTCACAATTTTCTCTCTCTAATTACTGAGTTATCCGAGTACTAGGCCAAAACTGCTGAAAAATAACCTAAAAAACCTATTTGTAATAAATAAAATACAAGTCCCAACTGAAATAGGAGAACTGGTCAGCACGCCATACGAAAGGAGTTTACAGGCCGTATTACATTTCACGGTCAGTAATTGGGGTCTCATACACAGTTGCTGGAAATTTGAACTTTATACAACACCCTTTTACGTCTGATAAAGTGATTTATGACCCATAAAGGGGTTTCGTCTGATGAAACTTCAGAAAGTCTCCATCTATGATCCTCAAGGTATGAACCATCTTCTACAACTCGCAAAACATTCTACAACTCGTCTGCATGTTCGTAGAATAAACTTCAGCAAATAGCCCCTAACTGAAATTGTTTACGAAACCACATAAGTTTCCGTAGAATGATCTACGACCCGTAAAAGGTCTCATATAGTAGCAAAAACCAGCAACTTCTGCACTTTTTTCCAAAATCAAGGTCAAACCTATATGTCACGACTCAAGCCTAGGGCCTAGACATGACACGACGCAAGGGGAACCCGAAAGGACCCCAAGCAAGCCTCTTAGAACATCATTACATATCCTTAGTCACGGAAGCAATAAGTCAAGCATCAAGAGATAAAAGTGGGGAGGCCGGGGCTAAGGGGAAACACTTCCATATCATCATAATCAAGAGACAAGAATCAAGCACATATCATAGATACATAACATGTCCAACTAACACTTCTAATACATAGATAAGAGCGAGGGCCAAGAAAAAGTAATCGGGCTCACCCTCATAAACAAAATAGACAATAAAGAAGAATGTCTCAATGCATAATATGAGCAACATAGACTAAGGTCCCCAAAACGGAGGACTCACCAATAGCTTGAGTAGTGTCGAACTAGCCATGTGGAGGAGGAGGATGATCAACTTAGGCAGTAGTTTCTACATACTGATATCATGTAGGCATAGAGTATGTGTTAGTATGTTAGTACATTTTAATGTATTAAGTATGTTGGATGCAATGCAAACAAGAAATAAGCATAATAATCAAAATGCATAGCAATAGGCAATAGGCATCATATAACAATATGACATGTATGATCAATGCTAAGGTAAAACATGCTTAAGTAACTCATGCTCAAGGAAATAAATTAAGGAAATACAAAAAAGAGGGCTCAAATAGGATATCATATGTGTAAAAGAGACCAAGCTAGATTTCCAAAGTATAACCCTTTGGTAGGTTAGTGATGATGCCGCCCCATCACTTTGGTGGTGAAGTACTAACCCCTCACTAGGTTAGTGATAATGCCGCCCCATCACCAAGGTGGAGAAGTACAAATCCTTCCCTAGGTTGGTGACAATGCCACACTATCACCAAGGTGGAGAAGTACAAACCCTTCCCTAGGTTGGTGATAATGCCGCCCCATAACCAAGGTGGAGAAGTACAAACACTTCCTTAGGTTGATGAGTACAAACCCCCATCTAGGTTAGTGATGATACCACCCCATCACTAGGTGGAGAATTACAAACCCTTCACTAGGTTGGTGATGATGCTGCCTTGTCACCCCTGTAGAGAAGCACAAAACTTTCACTTGGTTGAGTACAAACCCTTCCCTAGGTTGATGAGTAAAAACCCCATCTAGGTTATCCAGGTTCTTAGTCCACCGGATTGGGCATGGTCTAATGCAACACTTTATATAGAATTTATCTTATACATAGGCTCATTTCATAATCATATAATCAGTCATATCATATCTCATGCTTTGGACCTTCAACTCCTCAAGAAACCTCATGCAGTCATTTTATCAAATACTTAGAGGGTGTGTAATGCTAGTATAAAACCATAAAATACAGAAATGAAATCATACAAGAAAATAAATTGTAAAACCATCAATCAACAACTTGCAACACCCTTAAGCAATATACATCAAAACTCCTTCTCAAATCTTACAATAGATCAAAGATTTAAAGCTCAAAACATCACAAAATAGTCACAACTTTACATAACTTTAACATAGTGTGCAGAGAATTTCATAATAAGCAAGACCCATTTGTAAATCAACTTTAAATCATGAAAACTAAAAAAAAATAGGCCACTTTTTACACTGTCAGTGACGCGGTTTTGCCACTGGAAATTGCATTCTTGGAATTTCATAATTACTAATCTTTTGTTATTAAATCGGGCTTAGACCTTTATACACCTAAGTTTGACCCCCTGAACAAGAATACGAAGTCAAATTTTCGAAATAACAAAAAGATTATGAGATATATGGAATTTAAAATTTCAGGCATTTCGAGGCATGTTTTCTGGCACTTTTTGGGGTCGTTTCAATATCTCCCCCTTGGGAACATTCGTCCCTGAATGTAAAAGAGATATACAAGACAAGAATGATCATAAATGAACCAGTGCCAACTAAAATACAATATTACATTTACAACACCATTTCAAAATCTCAACATACGTGTAAAATCACCATAACTTGCCAACTTAAACATGAATGCATACGAATGACATAGGAGCTGAAACATAAGACTTGAAGTCACATAGGGGACTTGGAATTAGTATCTTAGGCTTGAGTGGAGTGGAAAAGATAAGGGTATCGCTTTTGCATGTCCGCTTCGGCCTCCCAAGTAGCACTTTCAATTTGTTGGTTCCTCCAAAGGACCTTAACGGATGTCACCTCCTTGTTCCTCAATCTATTTAATTTCCTATCTAGGATTTGAACCAGAACCTCCTCATAAGTCAAGTTATCCTCAACAACACCTATAACATCAAGAGGCACAATAGCTTTAGGATCACCAATATATTTCCTCAACATAGAGACATAAAACACTGGATGAATCAACTTCATTTCACTAGGCAACTTCAACTCATAAGCTACCTTGCCAACCCTCTTCAAGACCTCATAAGGACCAACCTATCTTGGACTCAACTTCCCCCTTTTACCAAAATGGACCACACCTTTAATTGGAGAAACTTCCAAATAAATCCAAGCACCTTATTTGAATTCAAAGCCTCTTCTTCTCACATCGGCATAAGATTTTTGACGACTTTGGGCTGTTCTTAACCTTTCTCTAATCATCCTAACCTTCTCAAGAGCCTCCATAACCAGATTCGGTCCTAATAAAGCGACTTCTTGAATTGCAAACCAATCGACTGGTGATCTATAATGCCTCCCATAAAGAGCCTCAAAAGGAGCCATACCGATACTAGAGTGATAGCTACTATTGTAGGCAAACTCAATCAAAGGGAGATGGTCATCTCAATTACCCCTCAACTCCAATATACATGCCCTAAGCATATCTTCAAGGGTTTGAATTGTCCTTTCGGCTTAGCCATCCTTTTGAGGGTGGAAGGCCATACTAAGGTGAAATTTTGTACCAAGACCCCTTTGAAAAGACCTTCAAAAGTGTGAAGTGAATTGTGCACCATGATTCGATATGATGGATAAAGGAACCTCATGCAACCTCACTAAGTCATGGATGTACAACCTTGCATACTCTTCAGCCCCATATGTAGTTTAAACTGGTAGAAAGTGAGCTAATTGCATCATCCTATCAACCACCACCTATATGGAATCAAAACCTTTTCAAGTTTTGATGATTTCGTCATCCTATCAACCACTACCTAAATGGAATCAAAACCTTTTCTAGTCTTGGGCAACCCAACTGCAAAATCCACATTAATCACCTCCCACTTCCAAGTGGGAATCTCTATGTATTGGGTTAGACCACCCGGCCTTTGATGTTGGGCTTTGACTTGTTGACAACTATAGCAAATGGAGACAAATTTGGTAATGTCCCTCTTCATGCCTCTCCACCAATACTCCTCCCTCAAGTCTCTATACATTTTGATGGAACCGGGGTGAATAGAATAAGAAGAATTATGGGCCTCGTCAAGGATTTTCTCCCTCAAACCAACAACACAAGGCACACATAACCTACCTTGGTACCTAAGGACACCATCTCCCCCTTGGGAGAAAACCTCTACTTTGCACTATTTCACTAAGGCCTTGAATTCAAGCAAGGAGGAGTCAAGATCTTGTTTGCTATCACCTCATCAACCAAGGAAGATTTGGAACTATCAACAACAACAACACCATTATCCACTTCTTCCAACCTAACCCCCAATCTTGCCAATCTATGCACCTCCCTAGCCATTTCCCTATCACCACAATCAACATGAGCTGGGCTACCTATGGACACCCGACTCAAAGCATCCACCACCATATTTGCCTTACCCGGATGATAATAAACACTCATGTCATAATTTTTGAGAAGTTCTAGCCACCTTCTTTGTCTCAAGTTGAGATCTTTTTGAGTAAAGACATATTGGAGGCTCTTATGATTGGTGAAGAAATTAACATACACCACATACAAATGATGACGCCAAATCTTTAAATGCAAATACCACGACGGCCAATTCAAGATCATGGGTAGGGTAATTCTTCTCATGCACTTTGAGTTGCCTAAAGGCATAGGCTATGACCTTACCATTTTGCATTAATACACACCCAAACTAACTCTAGATGCATCACAATACACAACAAAACTCTCAAGCCCATCCAAAAGTGACAATATAAGAGCAGAGACAAGCCTATCCTTCAATGTTTGAAAGCTTCTCTCACATTCATCGGTCCACACAAGCTTAACCTTCTTTTGAGTCAATTTGGTCATAGGGGAAGCAATAGAGGAGAACCCATTCACAAATCTTCTATAGTAACCTGCAAGGCCCAAAAAGCTCCTAATATCTGATGAGGTCAAGGGTCTAGGACAATTTCTAATCATATCGGTCTTCTTAGGATCCACTTTAATATCGTCCCCCGACACCTCATGACCCAAGAATGTAAGCTCCTTCAATGAAAACTCACACTTGTCATATTTGGCATACAATTTCTCCTCCCTTAATTTTTGCAACACAATCCTCAAATGACCCATATGCTCCTCCCTACTATGTGAATAGATCAAAATTCCATCAATAAAGACCACAATAAAGGAATCAAGGTAAGGTTTGAAGACCCTATTCATTAGGGAAAACGATCATAACTCCCTCATCAAACCTCGGAATGAGATGAAACCAAGTGCTTTACAAAGCTAACTCAAAGGGATTTCATTTGACTTGTCATGGGTCCCGGTGCATTAGTCGACCCAAAATACATCACCACAAACTTATAATGCCCATACCTAGTACAGAAGGCTGTCTTTGGAATATCACACTCCCTCACCCTCACTTGATGATGCCCGGATTGAAGATCAATCTTAGAGAAAAAGCTAGCCCCTTTGCAATTGGTCAAACAAGTCATCAATTCTTTGAAAAGGATATCTATTTTTTATTGTGACCCTATTGAGTTATTGGTAGTCAATAAACATTCTAAGTGACCTATCTTTATTTTTCACAAACAACACCGGGGCACCCCAAGGTGATTGACTAAGTCTAATAAATACCTACTCCAACAAATCTTTTAATTGCTCTTTTAACTCTTTTAACTCCATCGGGGCCATATGGTAAGGGGGAAAAACTTATCACAACTCTATAACACGATTTAGAACATGAAAAAGGAAAACATTTCCTAAAACGTCTCATAGCCTCCTATTCAAAGTCATGGCGCACTTCACAACCATGAATAGGACTCTAATTGATGTAGTAAGTTGGACTCTGATGATTTATCAACCTAGTGCTCTGATACCAAGTTTGTCACAACCCAAGCCTAGGGCCTAGATGTGACACGATATAAGAGGAACTTGAAGGGACCCCAAGCAAGCCTCTTAGAACATCATTACACATCCTTGGTAGTGGAAGAATTAAGTCAAGCATCAAGAGAAAAAAGTGGAAAAAAATCGGGGCTAAGAGGGAAACACTTCCATATCATCATAATTAAGAGACAAGAGTCAAGCGCATATCATAGATACATAACATGTCCAACAAACACCTCTAATACATAGATAAGAGCGGGGGCCAAGACAAAGTAATCGGACTCACCCTGATAGTCAAAATAGATAATAAAGAAGAATGTCTAAATGCATAATAGGAGCAACATAGACTAAAATCCTCAAAATAGAGGGCTCACCAACTAGCTTGAGTAGTGTCAAACTGGCTACGTAGAGGAGGATGATCAACTTGGGCACCGATTCCTATATGGTGAGATCATGTAGGCATAGAGTATGCGTTAGTATGTTTGAATGTACTAAGTATGTAGGATGCAATGCAAACAAGAGATTAAGCATAATAATCAAAATGCATAATAATAGGCAATAGGCATCATATAATAATATGGCATGTATGATCAATGCTAAGATAAAACATGCTTAAGTAACTCATGCTTATATAGGATATCATATGTGTAGAAGAGACCAAGCTAGATTTTTAAAGTACAACCCTTTGGAAGGAGTGATGATGCCACCCCATCACTTAGGTGGTGAAGTATGAATCCCTTACTAGGTTGGTGATAATGCTGCCCCATCACCAAGGTGGAGAAGTACAAACTCTTCCCTAGGTTGGTGATAATGCTTCCCCATCTCCAAGGTGGAGAAGTACAAACCCTTACCTAGGTTGATGAGTACAAACCCCCATCTAGGTTAGTGATGATACTGCCCCATCATTAGGTGGAGAAGTACAAACCCTTCCCTAAGTTGATGACTACAAACACCTATCTAGGTTATCCGGGTTCTTAACCCCCCCAGATTGGGAATGGTCTAATCAAATACTTTATATAGAATTTATCATATATATAATCTCATTTCATCATCATATAATCAATCATATCATATCTCATGCTTTGGACCTTCAACTCCTCAAGAAACCACATGTGGGCATTTTATCAAACACTTAGAGGGTGTGTAATGCTAGTATAAAACCATGAAATATAGGGATGAAATCATTCAAGAAAATACATTGTAAAACCATCAATCAACACCTTGAAACACCTTCAAGTAATATACATCAAAATCCCTTCTCAAATCTTACAATAGATCAAAGATTTATGGCTCAAAACACGGCAAAACAGTCACAACTTTATATAACTTTAACATAATGTGCAGTGAATTTTGTAATAATGAAGACCCATTTGTAAATCAACTTTAAATTATGCAATTTGAGTAAAAGGAGCCTTAGATATCATGCGTGAAAGGAACCCATGAAAGAAACCCACATACCTTAGCTAGAGATGAACTTGGTGAAGATTGGAGATAGAGACTTGAAGCTTGAAGAAGAACCTTGAAGGAAAACCTTAGCTTAGGATGAGGGTTTTGGACTTGAGTTTGGGGAGTGAAAATATAACTAAGTGTTTGAGTGAGTATTGGGGAATGTTTAGGATGATATAAGGGTGAATTTTGGCTAAGTATAGGTAAAACATATTTGGAAACACTTAGGCCCAAGACTTAGAAGTCTTGGACCGAATTGAAAAAATAAGACACTTTTTACACAGTGGCGCGTCGCGGAAGTGACGCGGATTTGTCATTAGAAATTGCATTCTTGAAATTTCATGATTGCTAATCTTTTGCTCTTAAATCGGGGTTAGACCCTTTCCCACCTAATTTTGACCCCTTGAACAAGAATATGAAGTCGAATTTTTGAAATAACAAAAGAATTTTGAGATGTATGGAATTTAAAATTTCTGGCATTTTAAGGCACATTTTCGGGCATTTTTTGGGTCATTTCACTATAATCCTGCAACCATAACACAAAAGTACATAAAACCACCTAATATTGCATTGAGAATGCACTAAATTCCAGGTTTTAAGCATCAAAAGTCTTATATTCTGGTAGCACATAAAAAATCTATTTACTTATATACCCAACATCTCTCTTGTGTTTTTGTCGATGTTGGACTTTTATTTAAAGATGACTTGTTATTTAGTTGGAAATTTCCTATCCTCTGAACTCCCAAATTACTCCATTTGGACTTATAAGCCACCCTATAACTATCATGACCCAAGCCTAAGTCCTAGACATGATATGGTCAATGAGGAATCGAAAAGTACCTCAAATAAGTCTCATAGAATATATTAGTTATATCATCGGTATAGACATAAAACAAGCGAAAACTAAGGGATAGGGTCTAAGGGACAATCAACATAAAAATGGGAATACAATCAAAATAAATACATACATAACCGTATACCCAACAATACCTCTAAAGCATAAATAGGGTGGGAGATTAAACATGTCCCAAGCTCACCTAAAATGTATATAAAGTAAAATAAAAGTATCATAGTCTATAAACATCAAGCTAGATAAAGGGGATATTGTGATCAAACTAGAGGACTCACCAATGAAATGAGATCTTTAAATACAATCGTCAACCATGAGAATAGGGAGGAGAATGATCGTCGGGCTCTACACGGTGACATTATATAGGTAAAATATGCATTAGTACTATAAAATGTACTAAGAATATGGGATGCAATATAACAAAGGAATCATATATCATAATAAGCAAGATGCATAATCATAACAAGGATAAGAAGCTCAATAGCTAATGGATGATCAATGTTGTATTTAGAACATACTTGAAGGAACATAAACATCATAACATATCATGTACATAACTACGTGGGAGGAGATCTTAACCGATACTAAGATCATACAGGCAACTATAGGGAATCCCAATGTTGCCTCCACACCATAGAATAGGTAGTCTACTTGCAAAGGTAGAGTACACCCCATTTTATGGGTGTCATGAACATGGTGCTATATGTGGATCTACTAGCTAATACATAATACTATGGTGGCATGTAGTTATGAGACAAAATTCTTTATATAAGGATGTTTGGGAATAGTCCCCTACTTTAGGCCTCATTTGATGCTAAGTCAAGTCCCACGAAATAGACATGACAAAATTATACTAGTCATGTATTCATAAGTTCAATAATAGTCATAGTTTATAGTTGTCAAAATTCATGCATATAGAGTAGCTCATTCACACCTTAAATGATACAAGTATGTTAGAATTGTCCTTTCACATAGAGATCCATCATAGGAGGTGAGAAAACTTTCACTAATAATTACTTTTCATTCGAAAGACTCCTATAAACATAATCAGTAAACTTTAAAAACATGTGATTTGAAGCCCTTAACATGTAAGCCATACTTCTATAGAAAAATAGCATAAACTAGGTAGGTTCAAGTTCAAAACATTTATAAATCATGTATTACAATAAAACTATGCATGAACATAATGAATTTCTTCACTTCAAGTCACTAATCATTCAACCCACCAAGCATTCAAATATACCTAATTTAACTTCATCGAGGAATACTTAGTAAATTAGTGATACTATGTAGTTAAGAGTCAATATTCCTTGTAATAGATGAATAAGGATCAACTAGCTCATAATCTATGCATTTGAAAAAGTAATTTGGAAACTCATCAAAATTATATAATCTAAATTAGAAGAGGATTTGTAGAGGAAAATTGGTCTTTATGGGTGAAAGAAACCCATGAATGAGCCCTACATACCTTGATTAAGAAGTCTAGGTTGAGGGATGAAGTTGAAGAAGCAAGTGTAATGACCCCCAATTTAGGAGCCTTGAGTACAAAAAAGTTGGCCTAAAAAAAGACCTAAAGTCTGGTTTACAGGGTGACTTACGACCCTTAAGTTAACATACAACACTTAAGTTGACATAGTCCCGTAGGTTCCATCCTTAAAACTAGAACTTTAGGAAAGGGAAAAGTTTTCATGTGTAAGGTAACCCACAAACCAAGTGACGGTCTATAGGATACCTTACGACCCCTATATGGTTTCGTGAGTGGGACCCTAGACATGAAGAAAATTTGAAGATTTTTGAAGGACGACCTATGAATTATCAGATGACCCATAAAATAAGATACAACCCATAGAGGTTCTTCGTGGAATGAGGCCAAGAATAAAGCAAAAAATGGCTAAGTGTGGAAGGACTCTAAGAGTCCAACCATGGCTCGTGAATGGCTATACGACCCATAACATGTGTTAGTAGTTTTGAGTTTAGCAAAGTCACTTTTTAGAAAATTTCAGATGTGTTATCAAACACTTAGGGCCCATAATTGGGGTCTCATAGGTCGCTTTTGGTAGTTTTAATGAGGGGCAGTTTTGTTATTTTCATCCTTCCTATTCCTAAACTATGTGTTTTGGGGATAAGAAAGGGAACCTATACTAGTCTCTAAACCCTAATCCCTTCATTCATTTTCTTATTCTTTACTTTAACAAATTCTAAGGCAAGAAAGAGGATCTCAAGGCAAGGCAAGATAAGGCAAGAACTAGGGTTACCAAATTCTTCCTCAATCCTACAAGTTTGTTTCTCTCCAGTTACCCCAAGGTATATGAGTTGATTTATGGCTATCGTTTCACCCATAAAGTTCCTTATTAAGTATTATTTTTCCTTTTCTTTAAGTTCCTCAAGTTAATATGCATGCTTATGATTATTTCTTGATATTTATGTTATTAAATAATACCTATAAAGTTTAACAACTATTTTGTTAAGTAAATATATGTATATTTGAAGAATGATTTAGCTTTGTAGGTACAGACACTCCTCCATTGACTCGTGGCTAGTACTCACCATTTAAGATTAGCTTTACTGTTCGTGGTGAGCCCTTAATTCAGGACTCTTTCACTTTTTCATCTATCTTGTATCTTTGCTTTGTTTAAGATAATGCAATTGTATCCTTTTTAAGGCATTTACTTTCTATGTTTACTTATTATGGATTTTTTTTTGGTTGATGGAAACTTACCTTACTGGTTCCGTTCATTATGTATTAGTTGGTATACTCTTGGACAAGAATGAATGCTAGTTTTTCTACTCCTTTTTAGTATTGCTTCATTGTAAAAATTGGCCCTTAGCTCCTTTTCCTTAGACTTTTCACAATTTATCTTCCTTAAGTACTTATGGATGCTTAAGATAGCTTGGGTGAGGTGCCTTCAGGTATCTCATTCACCGTGTATGACTAGTCCCCTTAGTCGGGTCATTACCAACTTGGTATCATAAAATGAGGTTTCAAAATATTCCTCGGATATCCATACGTACCTCATAGCGTAAAGTCTTATTCAAAGTTATGAAACATTCCACTATCTTGTGTGAGAGGCTATGAGATGGTTTAGGAAAGTTTTCCCTTCTTTATTATTCATGTTGTGCCTTAGAGTTGAATAAGGTTTTTCGCTAACTAATGATGGGCTTTTGCTTGTTCAAGATCATGTCTCCACAAAGAGCTACCCATCAACAAGGAACTCCAGAACAACAAGTCTCTTCACTCCAATAGGATGATAAGTGTCTCATGCGGAGTTCAAAGCTGCGTTCACCCAATTGGTCCATGTATTGGCAAATTAGGACAATCGGGAGATAGCATTACCTTCTCAAGTGCCAATTTCGGCCACCAGCATATGAGATTTAATGCAAATGAATCTGTTGGAGTTCCATGGGTCAAATATGAATGAGGACGCAATTGAATTCATAGATGAGGCCTACCAGGTGGTAGCAGTGATGGGCGTTCCATTAGAAGAAAAGGCTGAGTTGGTGGTATATTAGCTTAAGGGATTCACCAAGTTTTGTTATGAGCAGTGGGCTGACAAGAGAGGCTAAAGAGCAGGTCCTATTGGTTAGGAGAAATTCAAATGTGCCTTTTTAGACCAGTTCTTCCCCATTGAGCTTAGGGAGGCAAAAGTACAATAATTCATTAACCTGAAGCAAGGGAGCATGAACGTGAGGCTGTATGCCCTTAAATTCACCCAATTGTCAAAGTATGCTCCATTCATGGTCATGGACCTGAGGGGTCGCATGAGCAAGTTTATGTTGAGTGTCTCCAAGTTCCTTTCCAAGGAATGTAAGATGGCCATGTTGGTCAAGAAGATGGACATTTCTCACTTGATGATATACGTGGAGCAGATTGATGGAAAAAAGCTTCGTGAAAGGGCAAGGGAGTCCAAGAGGGCTCGAGTTGAAAGTGGAAGTTACTCTCACTAAAAAGGTAGTGGTCACATATTTCAAGGTGGCCAAAAGCAAAATTGGCATGGATCTACCAACACGCCTCCTCCCCGAAGGGACAAAGGGGTGGCTCCTAAGCCCCAAAGTCCAAATTGCCCTAAGTGTAGGAATATTCATAAAGGAGAATGCTTAACTGGGTGAAATGCTGTTTCACTTATCAAAAGCCTAGCCACTATGCTAAGGATAGTAAGAGTAAAGGCACAAGGCCTCAAGGCCAAAGGGGTTAAGGCCAAAGGGGTCCAGTCCAAGGCGCCCAAAGGACTAGCCGATTCTATGCTCTTCATGGTTATTAAAAGGTTGAAAAGCTTTGGATATGGTTACTAGTATGTTGTAGTTTTTTATTATGATGTGTATACACTCTTAAATCTGGGAGCAAATTTTCTTTTATAACCCTATTCTTTTCATATAAGTTTCAAGCATGTCCCAAAATCCTCCACGAGTCTTATGAGGTGAGTAACACCATAGGTGAGTCTACCACAGCCCAAAGAGTCTATTGAAGTTTTCCCATTTCTATCTGGCATAAAGTGATTCTATGTGACTTAGTCGAGCTTTCCATAGTAGACTTCTATTCTGGGGATAAATTGGTTGCGTGGTTCTTATGCTTTCATTGATTATAGATCTCATAGGGTTAAATTACAATTCCCTTATGAGCTAATTTTTTAATGGGAGGGTAGCAACACTTCATATAGGGGTTGATTCATTTATTTTGTAAAGGCCCACAAAATGATTTCCAAGGGGTGTAACTACCACTTGGTGAGGGTCAAAGATATCTCTTCCAAAGTCTCTTATCTTTACTTGGTTCCCAATATAAGTAAGTTTCCTGATGTTTTCCTAGATAAGTTACTGGGTGTTCCTCCCGATAAGGAGATGGACTTGGTATGGACCTCTTACCCGATACTCAGGCTATCTCAATTCCTTCTTATAAAATGGCTCATGCCAAATTGAAAGAGTTAAAGGAGCAACAGAAGGATTTGTTGGAGAAGGGTTTCAATTAGACCTAGTCGATCTCCATGGAGTGCCCCAATCCTATTTGTAAAGAAGAAGGATGGGTCGCTCCGTATATGCATTGATTATTGGCAAATTAATAAGGTCACATTTTGAATAAGTATCCCCTCTCGAGGATAGATGATTTATTTGATCAACTATAAGGGACTACTCATTTCTCCAAATTTGATTTGAGATCAGGTTATCACCGGTTGAGGGTGAGAGAAAGTGACATTCCTAAGATGACTTTTTAGACTAGGTATAGTCATTTCGAGTTTGTAGTAATTATTTGGCCTCATTAATGCAATGGCGATATATTTAGACCTTATGAATAGTATAGACTTGGAAAATGGAAAGATATGTACAAGTTATACATTTCGTCACTACTTTATGAAAAATCATTAGGTATGATTTTGTTATGAATGAACAAGATATTGAGAAATTGTCCATACGTAAAATCTGAATTATTGATACAGGCATTTTCCATAGAAAAGGAAAATCTTGTGTTCTAATATAAGTAGAAGTGATATGGATTATTCAAGAATCGAAGTCAATTTGCTTTATAAAAATAAGATATCAATGAACTTTTCAAGCCTTACCTCTTCATGTTCATTGTTGATGATATCCTTATCTACTCCCAAGGTGAGTAAGAGCACATGGAGCACTTGAGGTTAGTATTGTAAACTCTAAGGGAACAGAAGCTCTATGCAAGGTTTGATAAGTGCACATTTTAGCTAGATGAGGTTGCCTTCCTTGGGCATGTGGTATCTAGAGTGGGCATCAAAGTTGATCTTAAGTAGGTACAAGCAGTGAGAAACTAGCCAAGGCTATTGACTCCTACTGACATAATAAGTTTCTTGGGTGTGGTTGGTTACTATGGAGGATTTATGCAAGACTTCTCCATTATTTCATCTCTACTCACCAAGCTAACTTAAAAGAAGGCTAGGTTTGTGTGGATAGATGAATGTGAAATGAGTTTCCAGACTTTAAAGGCTCAGTTAACTTCTGCCTCTGTATTGACATTGCCAGAAGGGAATGATGGGTTCGTGGTGTATTGTGATACATCAAGGATTGACTTGGATTGTGTGTTAATGGAAAATGGTAAGGCGATTATCTATGCTTCAAGGTAGTTGAAAGTGCATGAGAAGAATACTCATGATCTTGAGCTTGCAGCGGTGGTGTTTTCACCGACCACAAGAGTCTCCAACATGTGTTCACCCTAAATGATCTCAACTTGAGTCAACAGAGGTGGTTAAAGTTACTCAAAGATTATGATATGAGTGTGAAGTACCACTCTAATTAGGCTAATATGGCAGCTAACGCCCTCAGTAGAATTTTCATGGGTAGTGTGTCCCATATTGAAGATGATGAAAAGAGGGAGTTTGCTAAAGATATTCATAGGTTGGCTAGACTGGGAGTGAAATTGAGCAAGTCCGAAAGTGGTGATGCAATGGTTCTTCATGGGTCCACATATTCTTTGATTAATGGGTTTAACGCCAAGCAAGATCTTGATCACTCCTTAGTTCAGTTGAAAACCTTAGTAAAAGATGGAAAGGTAAAAGTCTTCTCACAAGGGGATAGATGGTGTACTCCGA
>DF362102.1:20272-37435 GCA_000787875.1 Solanum virginianum
CGATATCAAAAGAGGTTGTTTGTGCCTAATGATAGTGAGTTAAAGAAGTTGATCTTGCAAACAACCCATAACTCTTCATATTCCATTCATTTTGTTACTACCAAGATACATAGAGACTTGAGGGAAATTTATTGGTGGAATGGAATGAAGAAGGACATTGCTTAATTTGTGTTCGAGTGTCTAAATTGTCAACCAGTCAAAGTTAAACACCAATGGCTGGGTTTCCTAGAACAAGACATGGATATTCCTACTTGGAAGTTGGAAAAGATCAGCATGGACTTTGTAGTTAGGTTGAAAAAGACCAAAAATCATTTTGACTCCATATGAGTAATAGTCTTATTTCCTACTGGTCCGGATAACCTTTAGTGCCGAGGATAATGTCCACTTGTATATCCGAGAGTTGGTGAGGTTACATGGAATTTTATTGTCCATCATATCAGATGGTGGAGTTCAATTCAATTCTTACTTTTAGAAGTCTTTTTCAGAAGGAAAAGAGGACTTGGCACTAGAGTGAAGTTTAGTATGACTTTTCATGCCCAAATCAATGAGCTAGCAGAAAGGATCATTCATACATTGGAGGATATGTTGAGAGCTTATGTGTAGGAATTTAAGGGAATTTGGGATGACCACTTGCCACTTATTGAGTTTTCCTACAATAATAACTTCCATGCAAGTATTGGGATTGCATCATTTGAAGCTTTGTATGGCAGATGCTGTAAATTGCCTATCGGGTGGTCTAAAGTTAGTGAGGTGGCATTAATAGGATCGAACTTGGTGATGAATGCTATAGAGAAAATTAAAAGCGTAAGGGAAAAATTACAAAAATCCAAAGCAGACAAAAGTCCTACTCTAATGTGAGAAGAGGGGAACTTGAGTTCCAAGTTAGTGATTGGGTTTACTTGAAGGTATCTCTTATGAAAGGTGTGCTCCGGTTTGATAAGAAAAGGAAATTGAGTCCCAAATATATGGGACCCTACAGGTGGTGAGAAAAGTGGGGAAATGGCATATGAGTTGGATCTACCCAACAAACTACATTCGATTTATTTGGTCTTTCATGTGTTAAGGTTGTGGAAATTCATAGGTGACCTAAGTTCCACAGTTCCTTTGCATAATATGAACATTGAAGAGGATTTGAGTTATGAAGAGGTACTGATCAAAATTCTAGATTGGCAAGTAAAGAAGCTAGGGAACAAGGAATTTGCATTCGTCAAAGTGCTTTGGAGAAACCAACAAGTTAAGAGTGCTACATGGGAAGCGAAAGTGGATATGATAAAGCGTTACCCACATCTATTCCACTATACTCGTGCCTAAGGTATTAAGAATTTCTTCTAAAAACCTCCAACTTCATGTTTTTTTACTTTTTCATGATGTATGCACTTATTTTGATGTTTATGAACTGTTTTGAGGCATGTTAAAGGTATGAAATCTGAAATTTTTGTGAAATAATGTTTAATTGCACTTTCACATGCATACTGGGCTATTAGCTATTTGTTTACTCTTTAGATCCTGCCTTTAAGTACATTAGGAGATGGATGTTTCCAACGGGGAGATATTGTAACAATCCCCGGTTTAGGAGCCTTGAGTATAGAAAGTTAGCTTAAAACATGACCTCAAGTTCGATTTATAGGATGAATTACAACCCATAAGTAGACATACAACCCATAGGTTTCGTCTTTAAATATATAACTTCAAGAAGGGGTAAAGTTTCCATGTGTGTGGTAACCCATGGACAAAGTGATGGCCCGTAGGATACCTTACGGCTCGTATAGGGTTTCGTGAGTGGGACACCAGACATAAAGGAAATTAGGAGATTTTTGAAGGATGACATACAAGTTATCAGATAACCTATAAAATAAGATACGACCTGTAGAGGTTCTTTGTTGAATGAGGGTAAGAATAAGATGAAAATGGCTAAGCGTGGAAGAACTCTATGAGTCTAACCACTTCTTGTGAATTGTTATATGGTCCATAATAAGTGTCTGTGGTTTTGAGTTCAGCAAAGTCAGCTTTCAAGAAATTTTAGATGTGTTATTAGAAGAAGGGACTTACAGCACATGGATTGACTTACGTCCTGTAATTGGGATCTCGTAGGTTGATTTTGGTAGTTTTAACGAGGGGCAATTTTGCCATTTCTATCCTTCCTATTCCTGACCTATGTCATTTTGGGGATAGGAAAGGGAACTTATATCAGTCTCTAACCCCTAGTCCCTTCATTCATTCCATCATTTTTACTCTTAAAAATTCTAAGGGAATAAAGAGGCTCTCAAGGCAAGGCAAGGCAAGAACTAGGATTTTCAAATTCTTCCTCAATCCTACAAGTTTGTTCTTCTCTTATTACCCCAAGGTATGTGAGTTGATTTATGGCTATCTTTTCATTCATAAAGTTCCCTGTTAAGTATTGTTTTCCCTTTTCTTTATGTTTCTCTAGTTATTATGCATGCTTATGATGATTTCATGATATTTATGTTATTAAATGATACCTATAAAGTTAACAACTATTTTGTCAAGTAAATATATATATATATATATATATATATATATATATATATATATATATATATATATATTGACATTGATTCTATGATGGTTTTTGATGTGATAAAGGTTGGGCATTTTTTATGCCCCTTTTAAAGTGATTTCCTTATGACTTATGTGATTTATGATTGTTCCATGATAAAGCTAAGCCCACCTAGTTTCAAGTAAAGTTTTCTATATTTATGATGACAATAAGGGCATCAATGAAGAGCTTCAAAGTTAAGTTTATTAAAGAAATAAGCATCATACTAATTTCCCTAAAGGATGTTTAAGAAAGATTCTTAAGTTTCGAGCTACTCTTATTGGTTGCTACTTATGATTTGAAGAATATGTTTTAAATATTCCATAGGATGACTTAGCACCAAGAGGACTAGAGTGTGGGATTCATCTAGTTAGTTAAGGCATAATCCGTTGAATCTAAATCACAATGTACCTAACTATGTGCCACCATAGGAGCCTCATAGGCTAGGCTAGTGGATCCACATAGGCCCAAATGTTATGAAAATGCAATTGCAAAGTTACTAAGTTTTGGACGTCTACCTTGGCAAGTAGATTCCCCTTTTCCTAATAGAAGTAGTGTATTGGCCTTTTTCTAATGAAAGGACTTGATTGGATTCCATGTAGTAGCTCACATTGTCTTATTATTGGTTATGGTCTGTTCCCACAAGCTTATGATCTTATGTTATGCTTTCATTATATGTGCTTTCTTATGCATTGTCTCATATTGATCTGGATCCATATTCCTTCTGCACGCTTAAGTTTACTTTATGTATCTTTTGTCATATGTATCCTTATATATTATGTCTAATAATGATAGCATTACAATTTCATCCATGCATTGCATCTCACACACATAGTACATTCAAACATACTAATGCATATTTTGCCTAAATGATTTAACCATATAGGGACGAAAATCCTCCACCGGGTCGTGGCTAGTACACAACATTCAAGACTAGCTTTACTATTCATGGTGAGCCCTTAGTTTTGGACTCCTCTATTTTTTTTATCTATCTTGTATCTTTGCTTTGTTTAAGACATTGTATTTATAGCCCTTTTGAGGCTTTTACTTTCTATGTTCCCTTATTATGGATTCCTTTCTAGTTGATGGAAACCAATCGTGCCAGTTCCGTTCATTATGTGTTAGTTGGTATGCTCTTGGACAAGAATAAACATAACTTATTCCCATTACTTTTTAATGTTGCTTCATTGTCAAAATTGGCCCTTAGCCCCTTTTCCTTAGATATTCCACAATTTATTTTCTTTAAGTAGCTATGAATTCTTAAGATGGATTAGGTAAGGTGCATTTGGTATCTCATTTGTCGTGTGACAACCAGGCCCCTAGGTCAGGTTGTTACAAACTTGGTATCATAGCATGGAGTTTGAAAATGTTTCTCAAATGTCCATGCATATCCCATAGCATAGAGTCTCATTCAACTTTGTGAAGCGCACCACTATCTTGAGTGAGAGGCTATGGACAGTTTAGGAAAGTCTTCCCTTCTTTCTTATTCATATCGTATCTTAGTATTGAATAAGATTTTCCACTAAGTAACAATGGGTTTTTGCTTGTTTCTAGATCATGCCACCATGAAGAGTTCCCCATGAAGGAGGCACTCCAGAATAACATATCCCTCCACTCCAATAAGATGATGGAATGTCTATGCATTGATGAATAGTATGGGTATTTGTGCTTTATTTTGAAGGTATGTGTACTATTAGATTGAGGTCTGTGTGTTACTATTCTGCTTATGTAGATTGAGTCTGTTGCTTATATAGATTGAGTCCGTTGCTTGAGGCCAAACAATAATATTAAGACGAGGGTGTTGATATGCTGTTAAAATACAACACTTTTGATGCTTAAAATTTAAAATTTTATGTGTTCTCAAAGCGATGTTAGTGGATTTGATGTGTTTTTATATTTGTTTTTTTAGGAATAAAGGATTTAGCACGATTTTGGACTAAGTGTGCACTTGCTGCAATTTTTACTATACTACAAAATCGTTTATGGGCTATGGAAGTTTCCACGAGCCATATAGTGGGGTTCATAAGTAGATCCAGTAAGGAAGTGATTTTTTGAAGTTGCATCTATAAACTGTCAGACCAGTTGTGGAAAGTTGTATGAGGCATAGATAAGGTTCTGAACTCTGAGGATTAGAAGTTGGGATTTTCTGAAAAGTCACTAGACAAAACCCTATTTGGGCCGTAAGTTTGAATATGGTCCATAGTCACTATTTAAATAAAGAACCTTACAATGGTTATGGTCAATCCCACGAGAAATATGCCCTAGACTTGGAGTAATTAAAGCAATTTCGATGAATTAATCGACTTACTTCTAGAAAGGAATGTTTTGGGGGTAAGAAGCAATTATGTAAACCTAAATTAAGAACAACATTCAAAGCAAATATTACAGATTCAGTGAGAGAAGTAACTAGGGTATTGTGTTCTCTCATGAATTCCTAATGCAGTATAACCTAATAATTATAATATTTTCTACTTGTAGCATGCAGAAACTGGTAAGTTATGTTCACCTAATTCCTTTGGCGCGCAATTCGTGAAGTTACAGAATTGGATTCGGAGTTAAAATGAGGTTTTTAGGCCAAATGTTGTTTTTAGCTATTTTTGGAACCAAAAATTAACTTTGGTCAGCATTTAGAGTTCGAAAGCTCGGATCAAAATTCTGCAGTAGTTCCAGAAGGTGAAACTAATGCTAGAAATGGTCTCGTCATTATTTTTGGAGTTGTTGAGGGTTGTTTTGGTATTTTGACATTTATATGAGTTGCATTGGTAAATATGATGAGGTTTTGAAATTGATTTTTGATGATTCTGTTGAGTCTGGATCACTGTTTTAGGTATTGATACATATCTGGTTTGTGAAAGTCTGATTCATAATGAGTTTCGAGGGTCCATTTCAAAAAGAGAATTAGATTGGCGCATCTTACTCGTAGAATGACGTCCAGTAAGCAAAGTTTTATGCACTCGAGTCCACTAGCCAACTTTACGGCACGTAAATAAAATAATAATGGTGAATATGGCTTATAGACCACTGGTAAGTTTTCTAAAACTTGCTAAGGGTTAAGGGTATCTATGATCCAACATACAAGCTGTACGTCTATGTACACCTCGTAGATGGATTTATAGTGCCAATATCCCTGTTCTGGGGTTCAGGCATTTATGACACCATGACCTAGAGACCATAGAATCTCTTACGCCCATAATTAAGGTTTCAAAGGACCTGAACCCCACATTATTCTGACCCGGTCAATTGATTTAAAAGAGGGGTAAAAATATTTACCACTCATTCTTCCCATATTTTCAAATTACTCTAACTCTTCTGTAACGCCCTAGATCTTAAGCTAGGACCCAAGTCATTTCTTGTACGTGTATAGGCAACTTGATGACTTCTGATGTGGTTAGATAAATTTCTAGATATTCAAAGTTAATTACATGTGGTTTGGGGTCATGAGGCATCTCGTGTATCGAGCCAAGATGTAAGGATTCAAATCGGCTAAGTTTTAGTATGAATTCGTATAAGGATCAACTTCAAATGGTCACATCTCTTAGCATGTAATGAATTAGGTGATCCACTAGCTATCATAGTATGGGACATTTAATAATCTTTCCAGCGTATCTGATTTTACCTCATTTTGAGTTTGGAGTGAAAAGTTATGACTGTGTTACTGAAGCCTTTCTAAGCTGTCAAAAAGGCCGATGGTTAGTTTGACCACCTAATGCATTAGGCACATTGCCGAATTGGTGGCCAAATTGCTCCAAAAGGTTTCAAAAACTATCAACATGGGTAGCTAAAGGTCCCATTTGGCGTACTTCCGAATGGTTCAGCGATGGGACCTCTGGACAATCAATTTTGCTGACGGGGCAAAACATCAATTTTTTTCCTTTTGATGATACTTATACTTTACCAAGGAGTGGGTTTGACTCATATTACTTACATACACTTTTGAGAGCCATTTTAGCCCTAATCCTCTCCAAATTCCTCTTAAAATTGTCCCATTCAATCTCAAGATTTATAAGAACTCACTTTAGATCTCAAGGAGTCAAGTGAAGCCCCAAGCTTTCCTCCAAATTTTCTTCAAGAAACTCTAAGTTTAAGGTATGTGGGGATTCATACACGAGTCTTTTCACCCATGGAGCTCATCCCTTCTCTTTTATGAAAATTTCATGATTTCAAATATGGGTTCTTCTTATTATGTATTATAAACATGATTTAAGCTTGATCCATCAAGAATAGATCCGATTATAAATGAATATTTAGTTAAGGTATCTCATGATTTGATCTATGACTATTGAAGTTATGCATGATATTGTCATGCCCAAAATCCCATTAAGGCAGATTGGCACCCATTGCCGATAAGGTTTGGGAGAACCAACCTGTATCCATGTGCTTTCTATACATATTATAAGGGATTTCTTCATTCAACATGCCTTTAAGAAAGTATACAGTAATAATAAACCAAAAGGAAATGCATATGGCTAGGCCGTTGGGGCCACATTGTCTATACAATATGCCTTTAATAAAGTAAATAGTAACAACAAGCCAAAAGGAAATGCATATGACTAGGCCGTTGGGGCCACGTTGTCTAAAGTACGAGACATGACCACACTTTAATTTACATAGTCTACAAAGCCTCTAGATAAGGAAAAGTGTCTGATAAGGGTCAAGACAGGACCCTCCTCGACTAACTGTACAATATAAAAATATAAGCTCTAGACACACAAAGCTCCAAAGCAACCTGGAGCTTGATCCTTCATATTGGGCTGTAAGTACAGATTACTTATAGCACTAAAACATGGGCCAAAGATACACCTCTAAATTAGACTTTATTTATAATCATAATTGGATAAATTCGTTGGATATCTCGTACTCCTACTGGGAAGATCTATTAGCACCTGTACCTGCAGCATGAAATGCTGGTCCCCCGTGAGGGATGTCAGTACGAGATAATGTACTGAATATATAAGGCAAGAAATACTGTATATGAAGTAATAACTCAAATGAAATTATGCACTAGTGTAGGATAAGAGACCACCCTTAGTTATACTGTGGGATAATGTACTTTATGTTCTTTTTATTACTTTACCTTTACTGTATAATCTATGCACAACATGTAATACAAATAACTAGTTGTTCAGTGGTAAATCTATATTGGGATCGACTCGTAGAATGACGTCCAGCAAGCAAAGTTTTATGCACACAAATAACTAGTTGTTCAGTGGTAAATCTATATTGGGATCGACCCTTACTAGGCTTTTCCTTTAACCCCTTGGGCTACCCCCCGTGATAGGATCGACCCTGGCTAGGTGATTCTTCCACCCCTTGGGTTACCACCCGTCAATAAGTAATATACTTTACCTTTCAATTACCTTTGAGATGATTCTTTTGGTGGTCATAATATTAGAGTTGTAGGACTGTATAGTAGCATGTGTCTTGTTGATAATCATACAAGACATTATGACAATGAAAAAAGTACGTTACACAAATAATGAAATGCGTATGAGATGATATACGAAATCAAGTAGCCTTACATACCTTATTGTACGACCTCTCTATTACCTCAAGATACCTTCCCTTCCTCCAAATATTTATCTACAACATAGTAGATGATAAAAATAGCATTAACAGCCAATAGATACATCTTGGAAGCCCAATCTCATAAAAAAAATAACACACAGGTAGCAAGCGTATAGTTATAAACCCGAGCGTATTCTTTCAACCTTTCTACGCCTAATCATATTTTCTAATACACATTCTCATATACATAACACGTGCAGCCTAATTTAGTCTCATAATAGTCTTATAACTGCCCACAAAGCATAACATATAATAATTCTACACAACATACAAATAGGCGGCATAACGTTACATTTCTTCGCTACATTTTGACGTCGACAATTCCAAACCTGTTCCAACTTTAACCAAATAGTTCCCACCATATATACACATAAAACCAGTCCTAAAATAGTTAAAAAAAAATAGTCCTCAAAATAGGTGGAGGATGTGAGACCATAGTCCTCAATCAATCAGCCCACAAGTTCCTATTACGAGATTAAGAAATAGTCCTCAAAATAGGTGGATGACGTGAGACCATAGTCCCCAATCAATCAGCCCACAAGTTTTTATTACAAGCACAATTACGATATCACACAAGAACTTACTTTTGCGGACTGTAATAGTGGTGAAGCAGCCTGGTTACAATACTACCAAACCAACCTTTATTAAATACATAAGTATTACTTCATAATACAGCCAACCAAGAAGAGAAAAGCCTCTTAATTAATAAGAAAAATGTATAACAATCCTTAGGATACATACTGTCCAAAAGTTCCAACACATGTATAATTAGCTTATTTCTCTAATTTTTATAAACAAAGCATACTAAGTGCATAAGTAGATTTAATTACTTTTAAAATCAAGGTTTATAGCTTCTTTAGGAACCCTGGTAAGGTTGTGAGACTTGTTTTGCACATTTTAAAAGAGAGCAAAAAAATAACCTAGAAAAGCAGATTTTTTTGTGTCCAGGTTGAAATGGCTTTAAGGGGCTGTTTTCATCCCTTTTTAAAAGAATTCTTGGCCGACATACTTTTGATTTATTAGCATTAATATATTAGGTTAGTAATGTACCATTTTGTCCCTTTCACTTGGGCCTTAAGGGGCTTCAAATTAATGGGCCTTCGCTGCCCATTTTTTCCCATTTCTCTTAGTTTTGGCCCAATCAGTCAAGTTGGTTGTGATGTACTTGGGTCCTTTTATTCTTAATCATGGGCTGTAATTATAGTCCATTTATGATACTAAAACATGGGTTAAAGTTACACCCTTAATACGAACTTTATTCATAATCAGACTTGGATGGATTCGACGTTGGCCCTCATCTCCGTCTAGCTAGCAAGTTTAAGCTAAGCAAGTAGGTGATCACCTACTAGCTTCCTAAGTCCACAAGCACCTCAATTCTCTTTTTTTAGGGCCGTGATCTCCTCAATTTGACTTAAAACTTATTTACACTCAACCCTCTCTAGCGTTAGACACACATATCGCCCTCTAATATGAGATTCAAGCACTTTTAAAAATTGGTGCTAATTTGAAAAGTCATATCATGTTTCATGTACATAGTAGTAGTATTGTAAGATGTGGGGTGTTACAGATATGATTGCTTGAAGATTTATGAAAAATCATGAGTTCTCAAAACGGGTTTCATGATACCCAAATTGGTGGGTTGATTTAAATGGTTCATAAATGACTATGTTTTACTCATTCATATTCTATACTAAAGGTATTTCATGATTTTAAGCCTATGTACATGTACCCACCATGTTTTGACTAAAGTTATGTGACAAGTCTCATATGTTGATGATATGATTATGGCATGATATGAGAATTATGAATGTTGTGAATATTGAAGCGGTTATAAGCATTGTGACAAGTTTACGTGAATGTTGTGAAGGTTTTGAATGATATGATGCTCCTTTCTTGATTTTTATGAAGTTTTAGTTTGATGAGCTACTTTTTGATAATATTTAGCTATTATGAGATTATGCATATTATGACTATGATTATCATTTGAATATTCCTTGGGATTGTTGGCCAAGCACCGAGAGGACCTTGCTATATAACCATTTTCCCTTAACTATGTTACCACCATAGGCTTGTGATTTGGTTATTGCATGATTAACCAAAAAAGGTACAGTCCCCGTATGGTACATGCTAATCAATAACCAAAAAGGGTAAAGTCCCCGTAAGATATTTTATCATATAGTAGCCGAAAGGGGTAAAGTCCCCGTAAGGTATTTTATCCTATAATAACCAAAATGGGTAAAGTTCCCTTAAGGTATTTATGATACTCTCTCTCCAAAAGGAGGAAGTGCCTGTAAGAGGAGGGATGATTTACCTTGGCAAAGTGGATCATTCCTTTATTCGGTGTGGAGTGAACATTGAGATTTCAAGTTGTAGCTCGCATGGTTGTCAGTTATGGTACCTTCCCATCTATGTATGGTATGTCTTTTTGTTTGGTTAGCTCCATGCATGATTAACTTTAGGCATTAATCATTCATATCATATTGAGCTTATATCCTTTAAATATTATACACCTTGGCTAATCATGGATCATGACCCTTTGTTGCATTGCGTCCCATATACTTAGTACATTTCAAGTATTAACGCATAATTTTTACCTACATGATCTAACCATGTAGGGATCGAATCTCCTATTCATCCTCCTCCTCCACGTGGCTAGACAGTATGACTAAAGCTTGCTATTGGTAGTTCCTCCACTTCGAGGACAACATCCACTTTCTTTCTTGATTTGTTAAGACTTGTTTAGTTATGGATATTTACTTTTAAGGGTGAGCTAGAGAGATGTCTTGGCCCCCGTTCCACTCTAGTTTAGAGGTATCGTTGGATATATGGATATATATGTTATGAGCTAGACTCCTATTTTGCTTATGTAATTATGGCAAACTTCCCTTAGTCTTTGTTCCCCTTTTTATGCTTGTTGTATGTTGAGCATAAGATGGAAATACTAAGCCCCTACTTATCCTCATAGTATGAGTCATACTTACTCGTCTCTTAGTATTTATATGCCATGTGTCCAAGCTAACCTCTTCCCTATAACATCCCTATAGCATGAGTCCATAGTCTCACTTCCCTTAGAGTTATTTTTTACTTACTTGTTGTTTAGTTATGCTTCTGCAACCAAGGATGTGCTATGCATGCTTAAGAGGCTTATTTGGGGTCCCTTCGGGTGCGTCATTCGCCGTTTCATATCTAGGACCTAGACTTGGGTTGTGACAAGCTTGGTATTAGAGCACTAAGTTTGTAAATGATCCCCAAAAATCCAACACACCGTATCAAGTAGAATCTTGTTCATGGTTATGAAGCATGCCACAACTATGAATAGGAGGCTACGAGGCATTTTAGGAATGATCCACTTCTTTTTAATCTATGGCATGCCTTAAGCCTTCATTTAAAGTTCCTTCTTTAATGGACAACCTTTTGATATTCTAGATTATGGCACCAAGAATGACGAAACAAAGAGGCCCTATACCTAAGGGTGATCCAGTCCCCTGGTTCCTCAAGCTTCCTAAGATGAAGAAGGGGTAACGCATGCCTAATATCGGAATGTCATTGCTTTGTTGGCAAAAACATGAAAAACCAAATGAATCAAGGAGCTCAAGCTCCTCATTCTCCTACTCTAGCATCAAGAATGAGAGATTTTACAAGGATAAACCCTCTGGACATTTATGGCGCCAAACAAAGAGGACCCCTAAGAATTCATTGATAGGATGTATAAAATGCATGCTATAATGGGGGGTGAGCTCGAAAGATAAGCCAAAACTTGTGGCCTATCATCTTAAGGGCATTGCACAAATTTGGGTTACCCAATGGAAGCTAGAAAGGGACAATAATGATCTTATCCCAGGGGAGAAATTTAAAGCTGCCTTACTCAGCCGCTTCTTTCTTATTGAATTGAGAGAGGAAAATATGATGGAGTTCATAAATCTCAAGCAAGGGTCCATGAGTGTGAGGGAGTATTCCCTTAAGTTCAATAAGCTATCCAAATATGCTCCTCACTTGGTCGCCGACTCTAGGGCAAGATTGAACAAGTTTTGTCGGGGGTATCAGACTTGGTTAAAGAAGAATGTCACACTACCATGCATCAGACTTGGTTAAAGAATAATGTCACACTATCATGCTAGTTAGTGATATGGGCTTGACTCTGCTCATTTATGTTGAGCAACTTCAAGGAGAGAAGCTTAGGAAAAGGAGGAGTGAGGCGTCCAAGAGGGCTAGGTATGATGGTGGTTTCCAAGGTGCTAAAAGAGGTCAATTTCAACAAGGCCACAAATTTCAAGACCAAGGGTCCTCTAATGGTCAAAAACAAAGGCTTGCCAATGATAGGGTGCCCACCTTAAAGCTCATGGTGGTAGTGGTGGTCAAATTATTCTTAAGTGTGGAAGGTGTGGTAAAAATCATGGTGGTCAATGCTACAGGGATGTGGGTGCTTGCTTTGGGTATGGAATAATGGGCCAATAGATTATGCATTGTCCTAATGCTCAAAATAATAGAAGAGATGGTCATCCCCCAGGACAAGGTGACCATAGTGATCAAAGGGCACAAGGTGGTCAACAAGGACGTACTCCACATCATAACTAGTTTTATGCTCTTCAAGGTTGGAAAGAGGTGGATGAGGCACCTAATATTATTACCGCTATGTTAAAAATTTATGATTTTGATGTGTATGCTTTACTGGATCCGAGTGCCACTCTCTTTTTTACTCAATTTGTTGCTAATAGACTTCATATGTGTCCTGAATTGTTATGTGAACCACATGAAGTGTCTACCCCTATTGGTGAGTCTATTGTTGCTAAAATAGTGTATAGGGGTTATCCCATGTTCATATTGTATAAAGTCTTGCCTTGTGATTTTGTTGAGCTTGACATGGTAGATTTTGACATTATTCTTGGGATGGGTTGATTATATGCATATCATTCTTCTATTGATCGCAGAACCCATAAAGTTAAGTTTCAATTTCCTAATGAGCCAGTCTTTGAGTGGGAGGGTCATAATTTAGTGGTAAGGTAGAATCATCTCTTTTCTTAAGGCTCGAAAGTTGATTTCTAAGGGTTGTTTTAATAATCTTGTAAGGGTTAGCAATGTTAATTCTAAAGTCCCTCCTATTGAGTTGGTTTCGGTGGTCAATGAGTTTCTTGATGTCTTTCCAAATAAGTTTCCTGGTGTACCTCCTGAAAGGGAGATAGATTTTGGTATAGACCTCTTCCCCGATACATGACCCATTGTTATTCCCCCTTACTGTATGGCCCCAGCGTAGTTAAAGGAGTTGAAGGGTCAACTAAAAGATTTATTGGAGAAGGGTTTTATAAGGCCTATAAGTCACATTGGGGTGCACTAGTATTGTTTGTGAGGAAGAAAGATGGCTCACTTAGATTGTGCATCAAGTACCGATAACTTAACAAGGTCACCATAAAGAACAAGTATCCTTTCCCAAGGATAGACGACCTATTTGATCAACTACAGGGGGATAGTCATTTTTCAAATTTGATCTCCGGTCTGGATACCACCAGATGAGGACAAGGGAGTATGATATTCCCAAAATGGCTTTTCAAACTAGATATGGGCATTTTGAATTTGTGGTCATATCATTTAGATTAACTAATGCACCAACAATATTTATGAACCTCATGATTAGGGTCTTTAAATCCTACCTTGACATGTTTTTTGTGGTCTTCATAGATGACATTCTGATATACTCCTAGAGGGAGGATAAGCATTTGAGGATAGTGTTGCAAATTTTGAGGGATGAGAGATTGTTTGCTAAATTTGATAAATGTGAATTTTTGTTGAAAGAAGTTGCTTTTCTAGGGCATGTGATCTTGGGTGAATGGATTAAAGTGGGTCCTAAAAAGATGTAAGTAGTGAGAAATTAGCCTAGACCCTTGACTCCATGGATATTAGGAGTTTCTGGGGTTTGGTGGGTTACTATTAGAGATTTGTGAATGGTTTTTCTTCAATTACTTCCCTTTTGACAAAATTAACACAAAAGAATGCAAAATTTATCTAGACCTATGAATGTGAAAAGAGTTTTTAAACCTTGAAAGACAAGCTTAACTCCACTCCTGTTTTGCTCTACCAGAAGGGTTAGAAGAGTTTGCAGTTTATTGTGATGCTTCGAGGGTGGGTTTAGGGTGTTTATTGATACAAAGAGGCAAATAGCCGATGCTTCTAGGCAACTAAAGGTGCATTAGCATAATTACCCTATCCATGATCTTCAATTAGCGGTGGTTGTGTTTGCTTTAAAAATATGATGTCATTATTTATATGGGGTTCATGTAGATATATTCACCAACCATAAGATTCTCCTATATGTATTCACACAAGGGATCTTAATATGAGGTAAAGAAGGTGGATAGACTCCTTACAGATTATGACATGAGTGTACGTTATTACTTGAGGAAGGCTAATGTTGTTGCCGATTATCTAAGTAGAGTGTCTGTAGAGAATATGGCTCATATTGAAGATGGCAAGAAATAATTGGCCAAAAAGATTCATCGGTTGTGTCACGCCCCAAATCCCATTAAGGCGGACCGGCACCCATTACCGATAAGGCCCGGGAGATCCAACCTGTGTCTATACACTTTCCATATACATTGTTAGGAATTTCCACCCTCAATATGCCTTTAAGAAAGTAGACGGCACTGACAAGCAGTCCCCCGTAAGGGATGTTAGTACAAGATAATGTACTGAATATGTAAGGCAGGAAACACTGTATGTGAAATAACAGCTCGAATGAAACTATGCACCGATGTATGATAAGTGACCACCTTTGATTATACTGTGGTATCATGTATTTTACATTCTTTATATCACTTTACCTTTATTGTAGAATTTGTAAAATCTGTGCACAATATACTATAAAAGACCCAGCTGATCAGGGGTAAACTGTATCAGGTTCGTCACTATGCTAGGCTAGTATTCCAGCCCCCTCGGGCTACCCCCCATGATAGGATCGTCCCTATGCTAGGCTAGTATTCTAGCCCCCTCGGGCTACCACCTATCTATAAGCAATATACTTTACCTTTGCCTTTGAATTACCTTTAAGATGATCTTTTGGTAGCCACATTATTGGAGCTGTAGAACTATATTTGCAGCATATGACAATTAGACAACTATACAACACAGTATGATAATGGCAAGAGCACGTTACACCAATAATAAAATGCATATGAGGTAAAACAACTTATGAACTTTATTTGACAACAATAACTCATGTAAGTTGGTATCCATATCTGTATATAGCTATGATGGTATCTATGTAGGAAAGCATATGAACATGTAAAAGAGTGGAGACATTGCTAGTAGTCACATCGAAGTTGGTAAGCGCCTTTATGTGCCAAGGAAAAACTACAAATTTCATGCCAAGTAAAATAGAAGCAAATAGCCTTACATACCTTGCTGTATAACCTCGCTATTACCTTGGGATAACTTTTCCTCTCTCAAAATTCTTTAAGGAAAAACTACAAATTTCATGCCAAGTAAAATGGAAGCAAATAGCCTTACATACCTTGCTGTATAACCTCGCTATTACCTTGGGATAACTTTTCCTCTCTCAAAATTCTTAGATACAACATAGTACATAATAAAACTGGCATTAGAAGCCATCAAACACATCGTAGAAACCCAATTTCACATAGAAACAATATCCGGGCAGCAAGTGTGTGATTTAGACGCGAGCGTATCCTTTCAACATTTCTGCCTATAATTGTATTCTATAGTGCACATTCTTAGCCACACATCATGTACAGCCTATCTTAGTACCCTAAGAACCTTAGAATATCCCCAAAACAGAACATATAACAGCTTTACACAACACACAATTGGAAAGCATAACGTTACACCTTTTCACTACACTTCGACGTCGGCAATTCCAAACCCATCCCAACTTTAACCAAACTATTTACAACACATTTATACATAACATCATCCTTCAAACAGTCTCAACAAGATACCAAATCAGTCATGAAAGACGTGAAGCACTAGCTCTATATACATCAGTTCACAAGTTCAATCGACAACACCATTGCGACATCACATAAGAGCTTACTGTTTTGGATTGGAAAAGCAATAAAACAGCACCTAAACATCATTATAAACCTAATACACATTAAGAACAGTAACATCCCTTCATAACCAGCTCAACCAATAAAAGAAAAGCTTCCATAAAAACAAGGAAAATACACAACAACTGTTGGAACATATTCTGCCCAGTAATTTCAGCATGTATCCAACCAACATAGTCTTAGCCACACATCATGTACAGCCTATCTTAGTACCCTAAGAACCTTAGAATATCCCCAAAACAGAACATATAACAGCTTTACATAACACACAATTGGACAGCATAACGTTACACCTTTTCACTACACTTCGACGTCACTTTACACTAACTGTGTAGGGCTTCTTTAAGAATTCTTAAAGTATCTGGCAGCTGCTTGGAAAACCAGCAAAACGTTGAGAGGATAATTGGAGAGCAATCTATTTTTTTTTCTAGTGTTCAAGAGAATGTGACTTATCGGAGCTGCTTTAATTCCTTTCTAAAGGGCAAGTTTGGCCGACTTACTAAGGAAATATCATCCTTACAAAATGAGCTGGTGATGGAGCTACTTGACCCATTTCACTTGGGCCTTATTGGGCTCCAAACAGATAGGCCTTTGCTGCCCTAATTCCCAAATTGCTCTTCATTAACTTTGGGCCCAATTAGCCAATTAACTTGTGATGTAGTCAGGCCCTTTTTATTCTTAATATTGGGCTGGAAGTATATCCCACTTATAGTTCTAAAACATGGGCAAAAGATACACCTGAAACATGGACTCAATTCACAATTGAACTTGGACAAATTCGACATCGAGCCTCATCTCCATTTAGTTAGCAAGTTTTAAGCTAAGCAGGTAGGTGACTCACCTACTAGCTTCCTAAGTCCTTCAAGTACCTCAATTCTCTCACCCTATTTAAGGTTGTAATATTCTCAATTTGATACAAGACATATATACTCATAACCTCCTTAAACGTTAGACATACCTATCGCCCTTTAACGCGAGATTTTA
>DF362101.1:0-21715 GCA_000787875.1 Solanum virginianum
GGGGGAATGCATTCTTGGCGCCGTATATTTGATTAACCGTACGCCTTCTAGTGTATTGAGAAACAAAACTCCTTATGAAGTACTGTGTGGAAAAACACCTACCTATGAGGAGATGCATGTCTTTGGTTGTTTATGTTTTGCTCATAATCAGCGTGCTAAGGAAAATAAGTTTGCACCTCGGGGACGTAAGTGTATTTTTGTTGGCTATCCTAATGGACAGAAAGGTTGGAAACTTTTTGATTTGGACGCCAAAGAATTTTTCGTGTCCAGGGATATGACGTTCCATGAACACGATTTTCCGTTTGTCGAAGCTTCCACCGAGGATANGTACCAAGCACATTGAGGACGCCGAAAAATTCTTCGTGTCTAGAGATGTGACGTTTCATGAACACGAATTTCCGTTTGCCGAAGCTTCCACCAAGGATATGGCTCCCACTGCCGCTGAACCTGCACCTACTGAACCTGTGTGACGTTTCATGAACACGAATTTCCGTTTGCCGAAGCTTCCACCAAGGATATGGCTCCCCTCTCTCCTCTTGTTACCGCTGATATCGATGACGATATTGATATTGACCAGTTGAATGTTCCAGGGGGTGAGCGTTCGACAGCACCTCCTATTATTCCTGGCAGCACTGGTGACACTCCCGTAGGTAACAATGGCGTGGTGACCTCTGAAGCTGCGCAGAGTACTGGGACTGGGGATGATCCCACAATGGATGAGGGGTCCGCTGCTACTGATCAGGTCCTCGGCCGGGGCCTCCAGGTGAAACGGCCTTTGGTATTACTTCGCGACTTTGTTTCCCATGCAACGAATAGTATGAGTCCCATCTCGGTCCTGCCATCTCTGTCAGATTCCCCAGGTACTCCTTACCCCCTAGCACATTTTATTACATTTGAAAAATTTTCTACACGCCATCGTGCTTTTATAGCTACAGTTCATGCCGGAGCTGAACCTCGCTCATTTGCCGAGGCCATGCAAGATCCTGGTTGGCGAGAGGCTATGGCTAAGGAAATACGTGCTTTGGAGGATAATGGCACGTGGGCTTTGTCTGTACTATCACCTGATAAACGAGCTACCTGATAAACGAGCACTTGGCTGCAAGTGGGTGTACAAGATTAAATATCATTCTGATGGGAGTGTTGAGCACCTCAAGGCACGCCTTGTTATCTTGGGCAATCATCAGGTGGCTAGACTGGATTATGATGAAACCTTTGCCCCGGTTGCTAAAATGGTGACAGTACGTACATTCCTAGCAGTTGCTGCCGCCAGGAATTGGGAGCTTCATCAGATGGATGTCCACAATGCTTTTCTACACGGCGACCTTGATGAAGAAGTGTATATGAAACTACAACCTGGTTTCACTCCTCCTTCGCAGGGCCTTGTTTGTCGTCTCAAAAAGTCACTGTACGGACTCCATCAAGCACCTAGGTGTTGGTTTGCCAAGCTTGCTCATGCTTTGAAGAGCTATGGTTTTCATCAGTCATATTCGGACTATTCTCTTTTTACCTATCTTCGTGGCACCATACGTCTTGATGTTCTGATATATGTTGACGACTTGATTATCTCCGGGAATAATTCCACTGCTGTAGCATCTTTCAAAGCATATTTGAGCTCTTGCTTTCACATGAAGGACCTTGGTGTTCTAAAATATTTCTTGGGAGTAGAAGTGGCTCGAAATGCTGATGGTATTTTCCTCAGCCAACGCAAATATGCGCTGGATATTATTAGTGATGCAGGTCTTCTTGGAGCAAAACCGGCCAACGTGCCCCTTCCGCCAAATCACTCTCTCGCACTGGATGATGGGGATCTTCTTCCAGATCCAGAATCTTATCGGCGCTTGGTTGGGCGCCTTATCTATTTATCTTTCACTAGGCCTGATCTGGCTTATGCAGTTCACACACTTGCTCAATTCATGCATGTTCCACGCACCGCTCATTGGGCCGCTGCTATCGGGGTTGTTCGTTATCTCAAAGGTTCTTCGGGCCAAGGTATCCTACTTAGCTCTCAGTGTGACCTGTTCCTCTCGGCCTGGTGTAACTCCGATTGGGCTAGCTGTCCGTTGACACGGCAATCTCTTACTGGCTGGCTCGTGTTTCTTGGTGGTTCCCCTATCTCTTGGAAGACCAAGAAGCAACACACGGTCTCTCGCTCCTCGGCTGAGGCCGAATACAGGTCCATGGCATCTGTCACCTCTGAACTTAAATGGCTTAAAGCTCTTCTTCTTGATCTTGGAGTCTCTCACCCTCACTCTATGAAGTTGTTCTGTGATAGTCAATCTGCTCTTCATATTGCTCAGAATCCGGTCTTCCATGAACGTACCAAGCACATTGAAGTGGATTGCCACTATGTTAGGGATGCGGCCTGCGATCGGATTATTTGCACATCTCATGTCTCTACCACCAAGCAGCTCGCAGACATCTTCACCAAGGCTTTGGGAACTAGCCAGTTTCGTCATCTCGTTGGCAAGTTGAGCATTTGTGATCCGCATGCTCCAACTTGAGGGGGGTGTTAAGCTCCATATATGGTAGCTTTATATATAGTAACCAGACTAATATGGTAGTTGTAGGTTATGGTAGTTGTAGGATATGGCAACTATATATTCTCTTTCCTAGTTTAGCCCATCTGACTCTTGTATAAGTAACTCTTATTTGTTCATAATATACAGGACTTTCATACCCGATTTGTGGGTTTTAGCAATTCTCAAGATAATTTTGAACTGGAAAGCAAATTAACTTTTTAAAAAGAGCAATTTCAATATAATAAAATATTACTCTATAATAATTAAATAAAAATAAAAATAACTTACTAACGTTTGAAGGGTAGGGAAGTTATTACAGTACTAAGGTAAGACTTCCGTAGTATTAGGAATATACGTGTTTAATTTTATAATAAGAGGCGTACTTAGAACTGAATCATATAATAGATGTGTCTACAATAATTAACCCTAATTAAAAAAACAAAGGAGAAATTTAAACTTGCTCTTTTTACTCAATGCTCTTTTCATTATTTTCAGGAAATATTATTCAACATGACTTCCCCGAGTGCTAAATTATTACTGTCTGTTATTTATATCGAATTAATTAGTTTGACTTTACTTCCTCCGTCCATTTTTACTTGTTTCCTATACTATTTTGGGATATCCAATAATACTTGTCCTTTTACACGTACTTCCTAATTTAACCTTATCGTTAATTATAGTCATTTCTCTATTACATTTTTCAAGACATTATATTTATTATATTCAAAAAAATTACCCTATCATTTACTATTTCTTAATCTCTCTACCAAGTCAATTGGGATAAGTAAAAATGGACGGAGAGAGTATTAGTTAAATCAAGAATACATAGAACACACATGTTTTGTATTTATTGTTTTAGTGTAAATACTCAAGATTTGTTTAGCATTAGCACATGTACCAAAATTTTCACCATGATTCTCTAGTCTTGGGAGTATTATTTTGTTGATTAGCATGCATATAAAAACCTTGCATGGAATCTATTCTTCAGCTATATGACTGTGATATTTGAAAAGGTGGTACACTTTGTTCACTTCTGAAGAAATTTTTTGGATCCACTCTACTCTTCACCTTAGCCAGCCTCTCAAAATTGGCCTTGAAATACTTTTCACCCCATATTTTGGCCTTGGAGTAGCTGTAATCCTCTTGATTACTCCCAAAATCAAGGTCCCTGTAGTTCTGATAAGCACTTCTTGGAGATTTTGCAACATATGGCTCCATTTCCTTGTAAAATTTCCTCATCCATCCTATCTTTTGGCTTGATATACTTTCACTGTTATCGCCCCAATATACCAAGTACTGAATAGTATACAAATTCCCCTTTCTATGAGGAAATGGAATTTCAGATTCTGATATTTTATTTAATTTCCCGCCTAATGGCTCCATTATCATCTGGACTCTTTCTTCTTCTAGAAGCAGTCTTTCTATCATTTCCCAACCACTTTCTGAAATTGGAGTCTTCACAAAATCAGATGTCCCTTTATTATAATTTTTCCGTGTTGGAATTCTCTTTTCTAGCAAAACTTTCGGTGAATCATTTGGTTTTCTGAAAAATAAATGTAAGACTGATCCGATCCAGGGGGCTTCGTGACATTCTTTCTCTGCAGGAGCAGCAGTCTCTTGGAAGCAATCTTTTCGCTCCAAATTAAACTCGGGGAAGTATTGTTTGAGAATAGGAATTAATTTGTCAACGGGGCCAAGATATTGTGCTTGAAAATAAAATTCCAAATACTTTTTAGTAATATTTCCTGTTGATATTCTGCGATTTTGAACAACAGCTCTAATGAACAAATCTTCAGGAAGTTGATGTGATACGTTTTCCCATTTTCGGAGGAGATCCCGGTTACCCTCTAACTTCCTACGAATAGTAAAAACAGTAAGCTTTTCAGGAACACGAACCAATTTTAGTTTCCATGCTAGAATAACCCCGAAACTTGCTCCTCCTCCTCCTCTTATTGCCCAAAACAAATCTTTGTTTTTCTCTCTGTCAAGAATTTTTCCTTTAGCATCCATTACGCGAGCATCTACAACATTATCAGCTGCCAGACCAAATTTCCTCATCAATGCACCAAGGCCACCACCACTGATCATTCCACCAGTGCCAACGCTGAAGCAGATACCACCTGGAAATCCATGGACTTTACTTTTCTTGGCAATTGCATAGTAAAGCTGACCGATGGTCGCCCCTGTTTGAACCCAAACTGTTTCCTCCTTTAAATTAATCTTGATTTTGTTAAGATTGCTTAAATCAAGCATAACAAAGGGGGATTCAGAGCGATAAGATAGGCCTTCATAGTCATGGCCACTGCTTTTGATCTTCATTTGTAGGCCTATTTTTTTACTACAAAGAATGACATGCCTGATTTCTGATTCTTTTCTAGGGGAGGCAATGAAAATAGGATGTGAAGAATTAAACCATCTGGGGTTTTTCTGGGCATATTCCAGGATAGATAAATAAGTTGAAGAATTTGAGGAGTAAATGTTTTTGGTGATATTCTTTTTGTATTTGGAAAGACAATGAAGAAAATCTTGTTCTGTAGAATAACATTTTGTCAAAAAGAGTGAAAAGAGTAAAACATAGAGAATTTGAAGGCTTCCCATTTCATTTGCAGGAAATTGCTATCTAAAAGAATTAAGGGATTCAGAATGAACTATCATGATTTGAGGGGAAAGAAGATGAATTTGCTCATGTCTATATGCCTTTCGAATAATCCAATTTATAGAGATGAATTTGATGTGTTTGAATGAACTCACTATATTAGTTTCTTGATTAATTCGACAGTTAAACTTTGATCTAGGGGACTTAATGTAATTTAATGTACTATATTAGTTTATGCATTGAATGTACTTCAGTTCTATTTTAATTCATAAAACATTTGGAAATTCAAGGGACTCAAATGTAAATCCACTGTTTCAAAATGTCCAAACATTAGTTTCCATGAATGGTAAGAAGAACTTATCATATCTCCTGTCGAGTGTTTACACCAAACATATGCTTTAACGAGTGATCTCGTTGATATTTGGGTTGTAGGAATCTCTCTGTTGTTCTCATGTGTTGAATACTAAGGTGATTAAGATTATAATTGTATATATAATTGATAATTCAGGGCTGTTAACATCTCATAACTTGCAGTAGTAATTCACTGAAACTAGTTACTATACCCACTGATTAGAGCGCAACTAGACACTAATCTAATCACAATATACATGATTTACATATGTTGTTGAAGCTTATGGTCCAAGCACAATGCTTTTGGATCATACGAGGCAATATAAAGTTCACACAATGTATTACAAGTTGTAGTAATGAGGATGTGGCATATGTTTTGCTTTTTCATCACCATTTCATGTAGTCATTTAGTGTACCGAGCCGGATGGTGCCAGGTTGTTCTAGATTCAACTTAATTCGATATTTTTGACCCAGAACATAAATATGCATGGGAAGAATTGCTAATATTTTAACAAATATTAAACTTTGAATCCATAGTTTTAAAACTACAATGGATTCAACGGTAAGGTTGAACTCATCAAGTCCAAATTTTCCATCCAGAGTACATTTGTTCTCACTTTTGCCTTTGTGGATACGCTGGCAAAAAGTTAATATCAGAGTACCTGTAGTTCGGGTGGAATGTAAGTGCTCGGCCACGCTTCTCCAATTAAATTTGTCAGTCCTGGATTCCCAAAAGGTGGAATGCTTTGTTGGTATCTGAAAAAATTTTCAGGATCAACCATACTCTTAACTTTAGCTAACCTCTCAAAGTTGCCTTTGAAATACTTTTCCCCCCAGATTTTGGCCTTGGAATAGCTATAGTCTTCTTGGTTGGTTCCAAAATCAAGATCCCTGTAATTGATATAGGCAGTTCTGGGAGAACTGGCAACATATGGCTCCATTTCCTTGTAAAATTTTCTCATCCATCCAATCTTTTTGCTTGATACACTTTCACTGTTGTCATTCCAATTCACCAAATGTTGAATGTTGTACAAATTTCCCTTTCTGTGAGGGAAAGGAAGTTCAGATTCTGAAAATTCATCTATCCTTCCCCCCAATGGTTCTACTATTATCATGGGCCTGTCCTCTTCAAGAAACAATCTTTCAATCATTTTCCAACCCTTCCCGGGAATAGGAGTCTTCAAAAAGTCAGATGTTCCCTTGAAGTAATTTTTATATACAGGAATACTGTTATCCAAAAGGATCTCAAGTGATTCATCAACTCTTCTATTGTACAAAAACAAGACCGATCCGATCCAGGGAACTTCATAACATTCTTTCTTCAAGCAAGGCCTCTCAGTGCAATTTATCACTGGTTCTTGGAAGAAATCTTTGTGCTCCAATTTAAAATCAGGAAATTTATCGCTAACGATTGGGATTAACTCATCAACTGTCCCAAGAAATAGTCCTTCAAATGTGACTTTGACTTTCTTGTCTTTTTCTACTCCATCATTTTGCATAATCAATCTGAGGAAGAACTCTCTAGGTAGTAAATATGATGTATGTTGCCATTGTTGGAGCAGATTTCTAGTATTTCCCTCGAGCATTCGATGAACCCTGAAAACAGAAACCTTTTCAGGTACATGAACCAGCTTGAGTTTCCAAGCAAGAATGATCCCAAAACTAGAACCTCCACCTCCTCTTATGGCCCAAAAAAAGTCTTCTCCCATTGATTTGCTATCAAGAATTCTTCCTTTAGCATCCATTACACGAGCATCGATGACATTATCTGCTGCAAGCCCAAAGTTCCTCATCAAAGAACCTAGTCCTCCTCCACTAATTAACCCACCACTGCCAGTAGTATAACATATGCCTCCTGGAAATGCATGTACTCTACTTTTCTTGGCAATTTCATAGTATAATTGTCCCAATGTTGCCCCTGCTTGAATCCAGGCTGTTTCTTCCTCTAAATCAATATTGATTTCATCAAGATTGCTCATATCAATCATGATAAACCGCGATTCAGCACGAAAAGAGAGTCCTTCATAGTCATGACCACCACCTAACACTCTAATCTGCAGGTCAAACTTCTTGCTGCAAAGAATGACAGGTCTAAGTTCAGTTTCTTGACGAGGGACGATAATGAAAAGGGGATGTGCGGATGAAGAATTCAACCATCTTGGATTTTTCTGAGCATGTTCTATAATAGATGAATATGTTGGTGATTTTGGAGCATAGACAAGTACTCCTGTGATGTTACTTTTGGAAAATTGACTAGAAATACACTGGAGAAAGGCTTGCTGGGCATAACATTGTGACAAAACCAATGATAATAGAACAACACAGAGAAGTTCAAGATTCCCCATAATGTAGCTGAAAAATAAGATGAAATCAGAAACTACACCTAATAGTAGAACAGATAAGAGGGTCTTTTGTGGCAAAGTGACAAAGACTTGGGGGAAATATCATCCTCAACATAATTTTAGAAAAAATCAAGTTTGATCCAACTATTTGTAAATTAAAATTATGACAAATAAAGTAATGCGGACAAATAATATATATTTAGCAAAGACTATGACCTAGGGATTTGAGATACATTGCGATCCAAATTAGCTGGCAAGAGGATATTGTCTGATTTTTGCATTAAAATAGTATTAATTAATCGGAGCATGTGAAGTCGACGTTCTCCACGAGAAAAAGGCGTGGACCATTATTGAGATTGCACAAGAGGAAATACTTTAATCCATTTTGCTTCTTTTTTTTTTTTATAATAATTTCAGTAGAAGAAAGTTATTTTATAAAGATTTTGTGTGTTATTTTTTAAGTTTTTATTATGCAAAATAAATCTTTTATTTTAAAAAAAATAAAATTTTAACTAGTCAGGTTGAGCTAACATTTGTTGGATCCACAATGTCTGAGTACTGAATAATGAAAGTAAATACTCCATAGTAGGGATAATAGTTAATACACTCCAATTATTGATTCAGATTTGTTTTATGTCTGGAATTATTAATTTGACCTGTGTATCCTATTTTCATGATTATTAAAATATCTAGTCCAAAATAGTTAGAAATTAAGATATTATTGCAGTTGGCATGCCATTTTAAAAAGGAATAACTATAGGACATAGTCATTCGATCAAAATGATTATCAAAAAGAACAACAAATAATTGCTCTATAGGGATGTGTATTTATGTGTAATTAAACTACATTCAATTTTTCTTTTTAGTTTAATTCATAATTTTTTAACAAGAAACTAATGATAAATGATTCATTTAGTGTACAACCCTTGGATCTCTCCTTAGTGCCATTCTATGAAACTCCAACTTGGTTTGGTTAAATTTTTTATTTCACTTATATGTTTCTTGATATACACGTTTTAAAACAAAAAATCATAAGATTTGGAGCATGACAATTATATATAGGTTTGACCAAGATTTGTATTTTAAAAATAAATGTGTTTTTATCAAAGCTATACGAAAAACTCTACCAACAAAATGTAAAATTATTGAGCAAATGCTTGAATCTTTAATGTTGTTTGATTCGTCAGACAATAATAATAACATCATGCACGTGATTCATGATCTATCACTCGTCCCATATTCATGATATGATCACTTAAGTATGCCCAAGTGACCTATCCAGGGATCGATCAAAATAGTTAAATTTGTTCGCTAAATATATAAAGAATATATATTTTGTATAAAAGAAATGTATTTTATATAATAATAGACAAAATGTCTTACATATTTGCTAAATATTTTTTTTATGAGAGGTTATCCAATATAGTTTTCTATTAATATGTGAAACATTACTTAAGTTTTATAACTTTTGTTGTTGTCCACAAGACCACAACCATTGAAAGATTACTTATTGCCTTGGGAAACAAGGTGTGGTTTTCGTGGGCTTCGGAAGATCAATCACATTGCTTAGCTCATTCTTGCTTGTTGGGCCTATCTGCAGTTTGTTTTTGAATTCACATATGAAGTCTGTTTCCAATATACATGTGAATTCGACTCGTTAAGTGTTTACATCAATTTAATAAATACATAATGTGTGTTTGCATATGCAGAACTATTACTTAACCATGGTGAATTAGTGAATATATTCACTTTATTAAATGATTTAACCATAATAAATTAAATTACTTTTGTTGTCCCATATTAACTTAATTTGTGAGACAATATACACATATTAAAAAAAATATTCAAGGATATAATTTAAACCATATTTCCTATTATTAGTAATTGATTTTATGAAAATAGAGAAGTAGCATACAAAAACATAGGCAACTAGATCAAAGTCCTTAACGATGTTTGAGAGAAAATTAGATGAAATCGATCTCACAGAGTGTGAAGCTAGTAAGTATACCAAAAAGTATAAAAGGTTCAAAAATAATTTCCAACAAATAATCATCAAAACTTGGCCATTAAATCTTCAAAATTCTGGCGAATTACCACAGAAATTGTTATGATGCTTTGTTCAATATCCGGATGAACCAAATCTTGATGATTCTATCGGATTGCCATTAAATTTATTATTCGCCTCATGACAAACTCAATTTCATAATAGAAACATTCAAGTATTATAATCACTAAACTCAAAGTTACAATCGAAAATGTAACTAACAAAGAACTTGCAGAACAACAGTGGAACAATAATAAATTGAAGAAGCTAACTTGAAGGGAGATGAGAAGTTTAGATTCAAGCAAAAGGGATGAGAGGACAAGACATTTTTTTTTTCTCAACAATTTGCATAACCACTTTCTTTCATCCGTCATCTTTTTAGCTAGTTGTTTTTTGGGCCCAGGTGCCAAATCAATCTTTGCAAAGGACTTTCAATTTTATTGCTTCTTTTCGTCCCAATAACTAATTATGAAACATTCGTGTATGTAGGGACATTGGCCAAATCTAGTTCATAACACGTCTTGTCACAAATCTAGTCGATTTTAAAAATTGCACACCAAAATCCCAATGATTCTGGCACATTTCCATAAAACGTGTGTAAAATCAAATTTAACGCAACATGTTTTCGCTTAAACTTATTCTAAATCTGACTTCGAGTTTGATATTTAATCTTCTAATATCAGTCCCAATAATTTTTAATTGTTAAATACACGAGTCAAACATTTAAAAATCAATAGAACAATTCTATCTTCTTCAATAATTCAACTCAACAAACTCCAACAATGTTAAAGTTGTTGAAACTAGACCAATCCAAAATAACAACAAACAATTAGCAATATGTTATGGATGAATGGTAGTTAATTTAGGTGATGTACGAAATAAACAACATATTTTTGTATTTAAATGCTGCTTTTTCAATAATCAGCAATGTTATATAATTGTTTTTTAGAAAATTAGAAATACCGACTATAGTAATCGAAAATATTCTTAAATAGTTACTAAATTAATTATTTATACCAACAGTAGCGTTTGGTAAAGTAATTAAATGGTTAGTAAATAAGTTATATATATAGACTATGATAATCGGAATGTATATTAATTAATTAATTATTACGACCATAATAGTCGGCATCGTTGTTAATTAATAAATTATTATTTTAGTAGTATTCTGACTACTGTCATCGGCCATGTTGATACTTTAATGGTTGGATCCACATTTATAAATTCCGACTACTAGTCGATAAATTCCCACTATCATAGTCGATAACTAGTTTTCGACGTTTAATTTATCGATTATTCAGAAACAGTCGAAAAGTCATTGAAAAATATTATTTTCTAACTATATTTTGACTACTTTTGCAGTCAGTAAACGACTGAATTGTAGTAGTGGATATTATTGAAATAATGAAGAAGAAGAGAAACAATTTATTGGCCGGATTCATTTAAATTCTATGGAACTTTAATTATTAAGAGAAAACAATCCTTAGGACTTCTCTACTATTGGAAGTATATTTGTACCCAATTTAATTTGGTTAGCTTTCACCCGATGTATTCAAGCGGACATATATAGGGAAAGCAAGACAAGTGAGATGAAGAGGCTTCTCTCCATTTTCCTCAAATTCTTTTCATGATTGACACATGTTATAGGTTAAAATTTAATTGAATTATGTCATTAAATGAAAAGACAAGAAATGATCAATTAAATAGTAGTCATCAATCTAACTTATATCATGTGTTAGCTATTAAAATATGAACTTTGACCTAACAACTATTAAGATATGAACTTTAACAAAATGGAGAGAAAGAAAATGAAGGGCAGCCTTGTTTGAGATGACAAGTACCTAATTATTGACAAACTAGTACTGATAGACAAACATTGTGGTAATGGAATCAATGAGACCCTCAAATAATTGTACTATACAGACATTAATGTTCAGCTGCTTTCCTTATAATTCACGCTTCTTTAATGCTTTAGAAGATAAAGTCATAAAGATTAAAAAAATAAGGCCGACCTCTTCATAGACACCTTTGATAAAAGCGACACAAAGAACTCATGGTCCATATACGAAGAGGGTCCCTTGATTAATGAAATCATGTAAGCCTTACAAATATGAATACATAGATTGTTATAACGTGGGAAATGAAAAGATTTATGTCTTCCTCAAACCTTTCTTATTATTGGAGTCCCATTTTTAGTTTCAGAATATTAAATTTCCAATAACGAATTGAACTACTCTGATCAGTTAGATTTAAAAAAAAAAAAATCACCAACACTGGCACACAAGGAAAACAATATTCATATATTTTGGAACATTTACATGGCATCAACTGATCATAACAAAGTATTAGTAAATATTACAAAACAAATACAAGAACCACATTCTCTTTTATTTTGAAGAAAACAATAGTGAGATAAGTAACTTAATTATAATTTAAAGTTTTCGTTTCACATAGAAGCCACGGAAGTGGGATTAACCCTGCTGCAAACATCGCGAATTTCCAACTGAGCGCCCGCGGAGGGAGGTAAGTCCCCCATCTTGATCATGGCGCCAGCAAAATCTGCCAAGAAAACGGTAACATTGCTGCTATAAGTCGTTACAAAAGCAGCAGTTGTGGTATTCCGGGTCAAAACTTGATCCGAGAACATTATCCCCTGGTTGTTGTTTAAGTCATCGTAGTAAACTTTGTCAAAAACACCAGGAGTTGTATCCAATTGTTGCAAATCGGAATCAGTTAGCGTGGCGGAGCAGTTGCATTGGAGTTGTGCTTGAGGATTAACGTTGGCGCTGACACACACAGTGGCACACCTGGCGAAACCCACCGTGTGCGCGCCAGCTAGCGCGACCAGTTCACGGAGGGTGAAATTTTTGTCGCTGAATTTCTGTATTTGGACTGTTAGGTTGTCGAATGGAGCTGGAAGTTGAGCTAAAGCACCAGAGAAGCTGGCATTTCTGGCATCGCGTCTCCCTAGTGTAACGCCATAATTTTGTCCTCCTAGCTGTCATATACCAAAAACATACGGAGTTTAAGTTGGGACTTTAAATTAATATGAATTGAAGCGTATGAAAATATTTGTGGTAAACATTGAGAGACCTCTGCTTATGAGCTTTTAAGATGAGGGTTATCGGAAAATAATCTCTCTACCTTTATGAGGCAGTGGTAAGATCTGCTTACATTCTATCCCCAGACCCTATTTGTGGGATTTTACTAAGTATGTTGTTGTTGTAAACATTGAGAGGCCACATGATAAAAGTGATAGATAAGTTATATATATTGACTAATGAAGTTTTACGGGTTAACTCTAACATATGTTACTAAGTATCATATCTTATTATTCTAGTTTTTGGTATGGAGTTAGCCTAAGTCAATTTCATTGTCATATTAACAGAGTTACTACATTCAAATCTTGATTAACCAAATGTTGACCCCATATCCAACTGGTACTGAGCATGAGGGGTGTCGGAATTTCCACAGTGTGTGGATGTGGAATTTGGTCTCTTTTGGACAATTCTCAACTTCTAAGTTGGCTTTCGAGTTAGATGAAATATTCATTTTTTATTATTCATACTTAATTTTGGCAGTAATCTAAGATGTAAAGTAACATTTGGGATATATAGAAAGATAGTAAATAATGGACTTACTTTAACAACAGAATCACGAGCAGCAATAGCTAATATATCAGCACAGGATACAGATATATTGGGACATGTATCTTTAACACTTTGTTTAGCTTGTGCTATCACTTCAAAGCCTCTGACTGAGTTGTTGTTAGGTGGTGAAGTTTGTTCCCCTTGGAATGATCCAGGAATATCATCTAAAAGAATACCTCCATCACAACCCTATTTTTTTCAAAAACAGAAAAAAGATATAAATTAGTCAACTTCATATAATCACTACGAAAGACATATCTAAACTTTAAAAAAAAGGCCAAGTGGCAGTGAATAAAAGAAGAGTTGGAAGGCAGGATAGACTTTCTCAAAGTTTTGATGTCGTCGTACCATCAGATCTTTCAAATAGTTTTATGGTTGAGAATCACTTTCAGTCTTTTGTTTCTGATTGATCACTTAAAATTTTTTGATTTAAGATGGACAAATATACAGAAAAAACAAAAGAAATACTCGAATCAGATTCAATTTGTAAACCACTACAAAACATTTTTCTTAGCTTTTCTCTAAAAAAAATATCTTTCTACTTTTTCCGTCTCAATATATGTATGAAGATGTTTTACTTGATAGAGAATTTAAGAAAAAGAGAGAGACTTTTCAAATTTATAGTCAAAAACAAGCATAGGATATTTATGACTATAAATCATATTATTAAAAATAAAATATGAAGTTTAAAATTAAATTTATAAAGATGTCATTTTTTTATTAAACTAAAAAGAAGAGTATATCATAAAAATTAAACAAAAAAGAAGCATATTATATAGACAACTCAACTTGTGAAATTCTCATTTTTATCCTATTCAGATAAATCATTTTACTCATACAGGTTTCTGTCTCTTTGTAACTTGTTTTAGATCAAGATTAAATTTTTCTCTCAAAAAATTAATTTTGTATGCACAGTCAAAGGGTGAAGGAAATATATATTTACATCAACGAAGCAGTCATGGAAGAAGAGGCGAATGAGAGAAGCTCCCATGCGTGTTTCATTATCAATGGCACTGTTCACAACACTTTGTACAGCTGAAAATACACATGACTCCTGACTTAATTGCTGGCTCAAGTGCTTGTCTGAATATCTCCCCCTACTATTTAAGGTTAAAATACTGGCTGCGCCTGATTTCTGGAGGAGTGATTCCTTATTCATGATGGTGCCTTCATAAGTATTTCTATAAATAGCAACACCTGCAAGTGCAAGTGCCACAAAGCTCAATGCAAGGCTCAAACGAAAACCCATGAAATAAGTATATGGAGGAAATAAAGGCTTTCGCAATCGGGATGAGTTTGCTTTTATTTAATGCTTCTATTTATAGGGAAGTGAAGTGAAGACTTACTATTAGTCATCACTTAACTCTACTCTTTCTCTCTATTTTTAATTGTCCACTGTATTATTTTGATGTGTTCAATAATATTTGTTTAGTTTATAAAATTAAGAGATAATTTTACATTTAGTTTCTAATTTATTCTTATCATTAATTATAATTATTTCTCTATTATATTTTTCAAGGAAAGAATTTTAGTAGCTTAGTTGGTTAGTTACCTAAACTCTCACCTTGTTGGTAAAATATTCAATTCCCCACAGTATAATCCCCTCCCCATTTTCCCTTCCTCATCCAAAAATAAAATAAAATAAAAAATTTCAATACATTGATTATATTTTAAAGATAATTTTACCAAATTACTCCTATTATTTACTACTTCTTAATCTCTGTGTCAAGTCAGTAAGGGACAAGTAAAAATAGGCGAAGGGAGTACTTTGAATAATTGTCATGCATTTACTCCGTCCACTTTTACTCATCACATTTGAACTTGACATACCCATTATGAAAATAATGATTGACATAATAATTATTTTATCATGCTATCTATTAATTGATGTTTAGTATTACGTCTTGAAAAATGATTTGAAAATAAATAAATAATATTTAAAAATATTTCTTGATATTTATAAAAATAAATAAAACTTTATTTTAAAAAATGTAAAAAAATATGAGTCATAACTATAAATAATTACAAACTGAGAATTGATGCTTGGTGTGGAATTGACTTTTATTTATACAGTACTATATAATACATACACGTTTTTTTTTTTTTTTTTTCCTTCTTTCCAATAGTTCTAGCCGTGTTACGTGTGATGCAGGTTCCCTTTAGCTATCCATGTTTCTCCAGTGATTATGTCAAATGTTGTACAGTATTTTTATTCAATAAAATATTATATATAGTGCTTTCTCGCATTCTTTAACTTGACACAATGTTTAAGAAAAAAATTAAAGTTTTTGAAACTTGTGGTCTAAAATCAGAGATATTTGTGTGGTTGAGAATCATTTCATTAAAGGTAAAAGGAGAATTTAAAGTTAAATTGTTTTCAATTAAAGTAAGGTGACATTTTTTTTTTAGACGGACCAAAAAGGAAATGATATCAGATAAAATGGGACTACTATATAATACCATTTTCTCTAACAAAATTTATTATTTTTCATTCCTAAAATATTATTTCATTTACCTAATTAAAAGTTTATGTTTTAAGTAAGAGAAAATAGTAAATTTTGTTGGAAAAAGGTAGAGACAATGATGTTAGATTTGAAGTTTTCTTTGGAGCTAACAAAAAAGATAATAATGGTGAATTTTCTAAGCCTATGGGGTCCACATCTAAATTTTTTACTTTCTCGTGGATAAAATTGGTTAGATTTGGGGTAGAAAACCAAAATGAATACCTTTTGTTATACATTAAAGACAATTTCGATCAAGTAAAATATATTAAGGACCAAAATGAACACCTTTATAAGGATCATTTCAATCAAGGACCAAAATAAAGCATTAACCATACACTAAATTTGTTTTGATCATTTTCTAGATCAATAATTATCCATTTGTTAACTCAAATATTATATTAAAATATTCTTCTATCATCCACGTATATATACAAAAAATATAAATCTTATGCTCTAATTTTAGTCAAATATTATCCTATGAAGTAAAATTAATATAGAGTACTAATATTTCTTCCAGTTGCTTGAAAATAATTTCCATAAATTCAAAAGGGTATGAAAATATATAAAAGTAAGATCTTAGTTAACCAACAAAGAAATATGTGGATTTTAATAGCAAAAAACTAAAGTTCTATACTTGATGTTTTGTAGTGGAAACACAGCATTTCACTAGTATGGTTTATAACTCTGACCATATAAGCGTCGGAGACTAAAAATCCTACTATCCGGATATTTCCTTAATCATTTATCTCAAATTTAAATATTTTTAAAAAATAATAGAAAGCATTTTTTTAGTGAAATTTATTTGACATCAATTTAAATTAGTCAAATTAATAAATTTTGAATAATAAACATGTGCCAAATTAAAATAAAATATTAAGTTCTAGGCTAACTTGACCAAACATTGTCCAATAGAATGAGGTTAGTAGATTACTAATATTGCTTCTATATGTTTAAACATAATTTCCATAAATTCAAGAAAGGTATGAAATTATAAAAAAGCAAAAGCTTGGTTAATCAACAAATGTTTGAAACTTACTGAATATAGAACTGTAACTAATTAAAGAAACGACAATCATTTTAGTTGACTAAGTTTATATTAGCAAATTTTAAAAGAAAAACTGAGGTTTTACGCTTGAAATATTTAATATTATGGAAGTAGATCTTTATTTATTTATTTATTATTTTGGAAGCAGATCACTTTCTAAGAAAGCACATAAATTTACTTGGGTGACTATCTTGGTCTTATAAATAGGGGTGTGAAATAAGTTGGTTAGGTTGTACGATAATAATTTTTTTCGTTAAACACTTATAATACAATTTAAATATATATTATTGAGTATTATTTTTAAAATATATGAAGTATAAATATTTTTTAATTAAATAATTTTTTTGAAGGTAACATTTTCCATGAAAAGAATAATTACTCGTACAGATAGAGGCCCTCTGTGTTGTCCTTTTCTTGGGTTTATACGAATGATTTTGTAGCAATTTGGAATATTAAGCATATGGTTGCGTATGAAACGGAACTACCGGTACCGACAATATTCTTTATTGAGTAAGAAAAATGAATAGGACTAAAAAGTGGCTAGTCTATTCGAATTAATTACGATCTACGTCTGATTATAGCTGTTAATTGTCAGTTGTCACATCTCATACTTACTCCTGTTCGATTTTCTAAGAGAATTCCCCTTATTGATTATTCCATACACACACAAAAAATCATTAAAAATTAGGTGAGAAACAAAATGAATCATGCAAATGAATTGACAGATTGCATCTTGATCATATGCAACACTGATACTTTGTAGAGCAATTGAGAGTCTAACACAATTAAAAATGAAAGTATAAATCTAAACTCTAAGTCAATGATTTTATATATGTATATAAATATAATTTATTAACTTACTATATTTTTTTTAAAAAAATCAAACTGATAAAGTTAATAATTCAATATAAAAAAAATAATTAAATCATTACGTAAACCATTTGATCAATAATCCATTTCCAATAAATTCATAATTTTTTTCTTTGATTCGAATGATTGGTTTCAAAATAATTTTGAATCATACTGATAGTCATTATGAGATATTAGAACCCTGCACCTAAGTATACAGTCGAGTCTTGTGGACTATGTATACTCGAGCTTCTTTCATTTCAAGCCTATCCTTGAAATGTAGTAATATCAGTGGGGGACCAATATTTTATATAAATGGATTCAAATAAAATTTTGGTTAGGAAAAAAAAAAAACTACTATATATTGTGATACCTAAAAAACCTTTTTTTCCCCGCTAAATATTTTTGTGGGTTCAAGTTGTGCTTTGGAAAAAAATTAAATTGTAACACTAAATTATTTACTTTTTGAAATTTAACATTTATTGAACTTCATAAATTCCTTAAACAAATTACACATTAAGAATCAATTCTCAGTATTTGGCCATGAAAATTTTTTATTATTATTTTTGGAATTGAACTATGGGAGTCTCTTTTGGTCATAAAATTTTGAAATTAAAATTAAAATTAAATTTCATGATTTTCAATAATATGAAAATTAACAAAAAAGTATTTTCATTCTAAATTACTCACATAAAATCAAAAATAACTTTTAATTTGTATTCATTGTCAAACATAATTCCGATTTTCAAATATGACTTGAAAAATGGACGTGAGCCTGTGGAGTAGATTACCTACTCGTAATAAAAATGAAAGTAAAAGTAGTACATGGCGGAAATTCGAACTGCCGACCACCAACCAGTTATTCAAAATAATGAAGCTGCTTGACTACGCTACTCTTTGCCTTTTGTTAGGTGGTTCAACTTTATTTTTTATTTATAGTAAATAATTTATACTACAACATGGTTTTTTGACGAAGTGGGTTTGATTGAACAACATAGGTCCGCCTGGTAAGTATTATTAGTTTGTTATAATATACATCTACATATTGCGCTCGTTCCGAAGGCTTTAATTATAAGCCCATGCGTTCAGTGATTAATGTACCTTATTTAAATTTGAGTTGGGGCCTCTCTGTTCAGTAAGAGAGAGATCTAGTCTTTGCTTTATAATGAACAAATTTCCCCCCAAAGCATGTATAAATTAAACTTTGCTTGTGGTACCATGAAAATAATTACTACTGTACTAGCTATATGTGCCTGAAGCCTTTCCTGTTATCGTTTTCAGATTTTTAATTTCTAACAACGAATACATATGGAACTACTCTCAACTCCTGTTATTACATAGTTTTGAATCATAGGAACTGGTAAAGGGTCTGATTCTATGTTTGCTGATGATATGAAAGTGACACCCGGCAAACATGTCTGTGACAATTCTGTTAGTGTTGGTGTGCGTCCGCCTGCAGGATGGCATGCCGTTGAACCAATAGTATTGCTCCAAGTTTCGCTCATTGTTGATTCACATACACCGTCTGCTTGTGGAAAAATGCAGAGTGTTTTATGGAGATAAATTGTGATTAGTCAATGAAGTGCTCTTGGGTAAGCAGATGAAAAAAAATTTCTTACTGTTCATTGGGTACTTGTAGGAATATACTGTATGCTTGCATTGTTCCTATCTATAAAGGAACAAGATCAAACTCGAGCTTTCTTTGGAAGTGTTTAATCGTTGAGTTGATGGCTAGAGTTAGCTATGTGAGTTTAGTGAAGTCTAGATCGATTAGAGTTAGTCGATTTAGTGGGCTGTAATAGAGTTGTTACAGCAAGAGGTCGGAATTTAGAGAGTTAAATTCCTCAGAGTTGCGAAAGGCTGTAATCTTAGAATTGGCTCTTTGATGAGAATGGAGTTTGATTGAAGTTTTGTGAGTGACAGGTCATGATTTTCACACTTCTTACTGAGTCATGGGACCCGGTCCATTGACACCTAGTGGACGTTCATATCTCAACAGCTCCTTAACTAGGTCAATTAAAAAAAATCACCAACAGTTAAGTGATGAAGACATATGCACTGCATCAACTGATGAAAACAAATATTGTAAGTTACAAAACAAACACCAGTAACACATTCTGGAACAGTGATTCTTTTATTTTGAAGAAAACAATAGTGAAATAAGTAGCTTAAAATATCCCAATTTCAAGTTTTCTTTTCACATAGAAGCCACAGAACTGGGATTAACCCTGCTGCAAACATCGCGAATTTCCAACTGAGCGCCCGCAGAAGGAGGCAAGTTCCCCATCTTAATCATTGCAGCAGCAAAATCGCCCAAGAAAACGCTAACATTGTTGCTATAAGTCGTAACAACAGCAGCAGTTGTGGTATTCCCGGTCAAAACTTGATCCGAGAACATTATCCCCTGGTTGCTGTTCAAGTTATCGTAGTAAATTTTGTCGAATACAGTAGGAGTTGTATCCAATTGTTGCAAATTGGAATCAGTTAGCGTGGCGGAGCAGTTGCACTGGAGTTGTGCGGCAGGATTAACGTTGTTACTATTGCACACAGTGACACACCTGGCGAAACCCACCGTATGAGCGCCCGCTAGCGCCACCAATTCACGGACAGTGAAATTTTTGTCGCTGAATTTCTGTATTTGGACTGTTAGGTTGTCGGATGGAGCTGGAAGTTGAGTTAAAGCACCAGTGAAATTGGCCGTTCTTGCATCGCTTCTCCCTAGTGCAACGGTATAAGTTTGTCCTCCTAGCTGTCATATACAAAAAAACAGAGTTATAAGTTACGACTTTAAATTATTCACATTGAATCTTAAGTAAATTTTGGTAACAAACATTAAAAAAAGAGTCAACTTGTTCAAAACTACAGATAAGTTATATACAAATTAATTCTCATCAATTATTATATCTATTTTCTTTCGAGTTGAGTTAGCTCAAGTCAAATTTTTTTGTCATATTGTCATAGCCAAACTCAACTCATTTTTTATTAGTTTACCAAATGTTTAAGTTTAACCTCTTATTATATTATCCAAGCTCCAATTAGTAGGCTTGAGCGCATGAAGTTTGGTCTCATATTTGTTGTACAATCCTCACCTTCTATGTTGTCCTTTGAGTTAAGATCAACTGTCGCGTTTCTTATTATTCATACTAGATATATATGGAGAGTTTCGATGTTGTTATAAGTTAGTGTAAAAACACATAAATCATAACTTGACTCAAAAATCATGTGTTTGATCATATTTAGTTAATCAAGTTATAAAGTGAATGATGGACTTACTTTAACAACAGAATCACGAGCTGCAATAGCTAAGATGTCAGCACAAGATACAGATATATTGGGACATGTATCTTTAACACTTTGTTTAGCTTGTGCTATCACTTCAAAGCCTCTGACTGAGTTGTTGTTGGGTGGTGAAGTTTGTTCCCCTTGGAATGATCCAGCAATATCGTCCAGAAGAATACCTCCATCACAACCCTATTTGTTGTTTTTTTTAAATTTAAAAAGAAGATAGTTATAATAAAATAATTAGCATTTCAATAGAAAAAAAAAAAAAGAAGATATATATAATATAATTAGTCAAGTGCTTTTAATATGAAAAACATGAAAAGCTTTATTAAGGTGTAAACATAAGAAAAAGCCAAGTGACCATGAGAAAAAAGAGTTGGGAGGCAGAATAAACTTTTCGAAGTAATTAGGTTGGTTTGACTTCTAAAAATTTGTGAATTTGCAAATTCCAATCAGATGGTTCCATGCATGATGCAACTTCATAACTACTACACTAAATACTAATAAACCCCACCTCCCCCAATTTAAAATCC
>DF362101.1:25029-44568 GCA_000787875.1 Solanum virginianum
ATTTTAAGCCTCTTCGGAACTTACTGAATGTAAAATTGTAAATAATTAAAAGAAAATGACATAATCATTTTTAATTTTGACTAAGTTAAATATTAACAAATAATTGAAGAAAAACTGAAGTTCCACGTTGAAAATATTAAATATTATGGGAACAGAACATTTTTCTAAGAAAATCTACAAATTTATCTGACGACTATCTTTATCATATGAGTGTGGCTTAAGCATGCTTATATACTAATGAATTGTTTTTTATGGAAAGTCAATCTTGTTTTAGGTACGTAGATGAAAAATATGTTTTCGTGATGAAACACGAAAGGTAAAAAGAGAACGTGGAGGACACAAATCTAGTAATTTGGTTGACCTTTGTTATTATTTGTCTATATTATTTTCATTTAATTTGATTGAAAAATAATGAACTCTTTTTTTTAACACTTTGATTTTAATGTTCAACATGACATGTTTAAAGTCATGATATTAAAAAATATTTTAATATATTTAATATAAATTTAAATTAGGATCATAAAATTAAAAAAATATATTTTTTTAATTTTCACGTCAAGTCAAATTAGATCATTTTGTTAAAATAGAGTATAGGATTAAGACGAGTACTGTGATTGATCCAAATTGTCCAAAAGTCCAAACCTTATTTTTAGTCTATCTTCTAGAATTTGGAATAAGCACATGGTTGCGTATCAACATTTTCTTTATTAAGAAGAATAAATACGATTTAAATCTAGTTTATTCAAATTAATTACAATTCATCCGATCATGGATCTAAGGTTGTGATTAGAACCTTGCACTTAAAGTAACATATATATACAAGCTAACAGTGGCAGAGCCAGTATTTTTGTCAAGGATGGTCATAATTTTAGAACATGGGTGACTGATTTTTATATCAAGGGTGTTCAACAATTGATATATATCAAAATATCTATATTTAACCTATATATCTAAAAAAGTTTTCGATAAAGGATGTTCATCTGACCACCGTCAAGTGAATGTAGCTTCGCCCCTGCAAGCTAAGGTGAAATTGTAATTCTAATTAGTACTATATTTATTATAGAGAGAGAGCTTGCAGGCCTATACTTTTTTCTTTTTAACAAAAAGGGTGGGATAGTCATTAACTCATTATGAGATATTAGAACCCTGCACCTAAGTAATGCAAGATTGAGTTGCAAAATAAGTCTCTAAATGGAGTCTTGGGGACTATGTATATATTTTAAATGGTTGATAATACATAGTCAACAAAATTTTTAAAGCATTAAAGACTAGAACATAATCTGACACGATCCGACTGCTATCTAACTAACTATTGAATACGAGCAACTAAACGTGGTTAGTCAATATATGCTTAAAATAGACATTTGAATTTCAACATGCATGTATGCAATATTCTTTGAAATCTTAGGTCATGGATATAATGGTGTGTGATCAATGCTTACAATATAATGAAAATATTTTTTTTTCGTCTAGTATTAATAGTACGTATTAAAACTCAACTAGATTGCACTAAAAAATTTATTTGAAACTAACGCTGCCGACATTATTAAAATGATAAAGAAAGGGGTGAAAATGAAAGTCGAGAGACATGTCAACGTTATTAGAATAATCTCATCATTAACATTTGAACGTGATATATTATTGCTGACAATCACATGATTTTAGAGAATTAATGTACCTACATCCTCTGAACTTCAAATTTCAAGTTAAGTTTCATCATTTACCTATGGTAGGGCCTAGGGGTTACCTAGACTAGGTTAGTACGAATTTATAAAATAATAAATTAAATTATTTGTATCGAATTTTAAATCTATAAATCAAATAGTGGGGTTTCCAACTTTAGTTTTTTTTTTTGGTTTTCGATTTTTTTTGGGGGCGTGCAAGTTGTCATAGAAACATATAATTAGTTTTCGTTTCAAATATTTCCTTAATCCTATCAAAATATAACTATCTAAGATGTTTCTTAAAAAAAAAATCATAAAAATCTAGATAAGTGACAACACAAAAATATTCAACAAGAATTAGTTAAACTTTCCATAAGGAGATGAAATTGCATAAAACAAATATTGCAAAGTAATAAGTCATCATGAAAATAATTATAATTTAAAAATACTGAGTCATATGCTAAAATAAGTTTAATAAGTATTAATCACATAACTAAAAATTAGAGAAAAAATAGGTTATATATTTTATCATCTAAACCAATTAATTAAAGAAAAAAATTTCAACATTATATTTATTCTTAGTGTTGAATAATTATTTATTTTTATTAGCATTAGTATTTGATTTGATTTTAATTTGAACTTTATTTGAATTATTAATATCTATTGTCTTTATATAATTCTTATTGGACCATTCAATATTTTAAGCCTCGAACTTGAAATAATATATCAAACGAGAAGTACAAGTTATGAAAAGGCTTCATAAATATTTATAATTTACATTACAGTAAATGTTTTATAGTAAATACTTATGATTAAATTCTTTTCAATATTAAATTAAATTAAATTATTGATCAACTTTTTTCTCAATTTAACTTGAATTATCGATTTGATGTGGTTTATCATTTAGTCAATACATAAATATTAGTAGAAGTTTAGTCATTAGGTGGCAAGATAAGATCGCACTTTCTCGCAAATAATAATGTTTCCTCCTAATGACTTTATCTATACTTAAACAAAGTGGGGCTGCTTTAAAAAAAAGACATTTTCTCCCTTTTTAAATAATTGATAAAAAGTGATATTATTAAATGACAAATTAAGAAGAAAATTATGTCATGGAGTATTAGGCATTTTGTCAAAAATAAAAGTGACTAAACCATGCTCCCTCATTATTTGTGGTTTGAAATTGAGTGGGTAATGTTCATTTGAGCTTATCTCGTCTATCTTTAATTATGATTTGTATTGGTTTAATTGGTAAATAAAAGAAGAATGCCATTGATAGCGTCTGTTGTTGGCTTGTTTTAATTGTTTTAAAGTTAAAATAATCTTTAAGCAATTTTGAATTGTTTGTGTAAAGTTAAAAAAGTGTTTATAAGGATATTATTTTTCAGTCAAAAAATAAGAAAAGATAAAAAAAAATTATAAGTTAAAATCTAACTTATTACTTTTGACTTATAAATCATAAAAAAAAAGTTAATCTAAACAGGCTTTTAATGTTGCTGAGCTTAAAAAATTGTTGAAATAGAAAAAGTGGATACATTGGTTTCTTGAATGTGTAGATTGAATACAAAAATTGATAATTGTTAGGATTGGTATTAGAAGGTTGTACATCAAATTTGAAGTCTTGTAAAATTAATTTGGAGTTAGTAAAATTTAAATAGTGCAACATCCTATTTGTGCAAACCATATTGGCTGGCCCTTAGCGAAAGCCTTATTCTAATGGATACTAGCCCAATTTGCATTGTTGGACCAATATACATAAATACATACATACATATATATAGAGAGAATGATTTGATCAAATGACAAATATTAGATATTGTTATTATGGTTGTAACATTAGATAATGAATTACAAGTTTTAGCAATTATGGGTTTTAACAATTTAATTATAAGTTATAACAAATATATACATTATACCCCTTCCATACAAATTACATACTCAAATCTGTTAGGATATATGTTTGAGTATATAATTGGTATGGATTGGATATGATGTATATATTTATTATAATTTGTAATTAAATTGCTAAAATTCGTATTAATATTATGTAATATTACAACCCGTAATAACATATAATATATATATTAATTAATTTACAATAATAAGTCGTGTTCTATTTACATTAAAAATAGCCCCGAATCAGCGAAACTATACATGACTATACAATATAGTTTGTCAAAAGTTATAGAAAGTATACATTACTATACAATGTATATTACTTATACATCGGCTATACACTAAATATATGTTATGATACACAATATACGCTGACTATACATACTGATACAACGAAAGACTATTTTGTTTGTAATTATTTTAAGTGAAGCGTCTATAATTATCCCAATAAAATACTGACTAGTCCAATTTTTATCAGAATGTAAATTTTTTTTCTCTTTAGCAGTTTTCATTATCAATGTAACGTCGAATTACTATTTAATATGTTTGGAGCCAAAAAATAGTTTTTTTTCATGGATTCAGATTCAATCAGGAAAACCAAGTCGTAGTGCATTGAAATAACTAGTGATCTGAAAGAAAATTAACATACATATTAAATTCCTCACAGTTAAAGGTAACTCTTCAACTATGTATATCAATAAAATTAACCAGTACCATTAAATTGTTGAACTTTTCATTATAATCATAAGGTAATGATATCAAATTTATTGGAGTCCATTTATAAATATCTTAAAGGGTGCTCACATCAATAATCGGTTGTTCAATTTTTAATTTAGTACCATCACAAAGAACCCAATTCACATATGCCACCTTTTTGTATTTATTGAAAAAATTATTTTGGTTGTCATTAATTTCCCGGGCCCAGTAATTAATGAGCCTTTGGATATGAACAAAAATTTTATCAAAATATTTGTCCGAAAGCTAATCCTAGCTAACATATATTCCCCATCTCATTTTATTCAATATGTTGTGAAAAAATGTCACACATATCTACATCATTGTGTCACTAATGACAAACGACTATTAGGATTCATTTAATATAAAAGTTCACATTTTTATGCGGATAGACAATAGTAAAGAACACGTAAATAGTTGAGTCGAGACAAATTTAGAATTTTGAGTTTATGATTTTGGATTAAAAAAAATAATTTACGAGATTCTTGATTATTTATTTTAACATATTAAATGGATTGTTTAACATATCACATATTTTTGATTAAAACCACCAACTAAAACTCTATTAGTTGATAGTAGAGAATTTTGGTGTTTTGTATAGTACGTATATGCTTAGTTATGTGGCAAAAAGCTTATTTTGTTTTGGAATTTAAGTTAAAGATGACAAAATAAAATTGGACGAAGAGAATAACAACAAAAATTTCATTGAATTCTGAAGAGACCACACTAACAATGGCAAAAAAACAAAGAACCATAGCAATGAACTCCAGTAATAAAACTAGAAAACACATACATAGGGAAAAAATGACATGGTGGAAATAAATAGAGCCTAGCTAGCTAGCGTAGCTTAATAATCCTACTAGATCCAAAATGATTGCTTATGACAAAGCACATGCTAATACGAGCCTAAAAGACATTAGCTTCAAGACTCTTAGCCAACCACATTCTTGACTTGTCCATCAAATCAGGGCTCAACCTTACCATTAGGACACAAAATTCCTTCTCATTCAAGCAACCATCTCCATCCAAATCCCCTTCCCTCAACATGCACATTAATTCATCATCACTCATTCCTTCCAACCCTAACATGGCGGAATTCCTCTTCAAGCTCTCGAACGTGATCACTTCCCTCTCCTCATCCATCAGTGCCCGGAACCCGTTCTTTAGCTCCTTAAGGAACCCTTCCGACCCAAGCTTCTCCACCATGGAGGGGAAGAAATCCTCAAACACGACGTCACGTCCCAATGCAGCCATTAATTAACACACACTATATGTGTTTTGTTAGTAGAGAGGATGAATATTTGTAGATTGACTCAACATTGGATATATTTATAAGAAGAGAAAAAAAAATAGAGGAAAGAGTGGGAAGGAGAAAGAGACGAAGGAAGGAACATAATGAGGATAAAAATAGTTACTCATATCAAGTGACAAATTTCGTGGAAGCTGCATGGGAAGGTACCCAATTAATAGTCTATTGATGAGAGATAGACTCTTTTTAGTTTGGAAAGGCAATTTCCTATGACTGCGCAACAGACAAAATATAGTATTCTCATGGAACCCTACTTTATTACTCCATTTGCTATATGACTGATTCACCTTCATCATTCTTCTCTATATGTCAGTACTAATGAATGATAATGCCCACAATCATACGTCAAATCTGAGAGAAATATTTAAAAACATAAATTAAACGTTATTTTCGACTTTTATCCCTTTTATTATTTTAAAACTATTCTATTAGAAAATGGATAATAGTTAGGCGGATAAATATGGGAAAAAAAATTCATTAAGTTTCTTAAACTTTGAATTATTATTATTATTATTATTATTTTTTTTTTTTTTTTATTGATCGACTGATTTGGCTCTATGGATTTCAAATCACTACTCTTATCAAGAAAATCATATTTATCAATCAAGAAATTTAGCATAGTAACATACAACCTAATGCGTATAATATATATATTTTTTTGTTTAACTATTTAGTCTCGGGTTCTTAATCATTTCTGTCTCAGATTCTTAATCATTTCAATCTCGAGTTCGAGCAACTCGACTAATCCAGATTCACCATGTGGAAAGCTCCACCACTAAATGGACCTAAAGAAAAGATTAGTATGACTTTCCACAGTGTATCAAGCTTTCAACTCCCAAGAAGAGACCAACAATGACAACATTTCCCAGAGTAGTTTGTCCAATGTATCTAATTTTCTAGGAACCTTGCATCTAATAGCCTCATATGTCCAATAAACAGTACCACAGCGCCACCAATCGCACCGCCGACGGTCACATGCACTAGACAGCTATCTCTCGCCATCTCTCTTTTTCCGCTGTTTCTTTCTCTTTAGTGGCGAGTTTAAGAGAAATTTTGAATAATTCATTTATTTTAAAGTATGAAAAAAAGTTCTAACAACACACTTAATATGAATTAGAACAAATTTCACTAGAATATATAAAAGATACAAGCGAGGAAGGTGAAAGTTCAGGTAGTTAATCAACCAACTAAGCTATCAAGCAAGTTCCCCCCTATTTATTGGCGGAGGAAGTTTTCACATGAGTCTTTTTCACAAGGGAGAAAAGTCATATTTGCCCTTAAACTGTTTAAAATGATTTGAAGTAGTATACGTAGGTACCCCAAACTCAAATTAACATCTCATAAGCATCAAATCATTTAAAATGAAACTCGAACAATGAAGAATAAATTAAATCCTCTATGAAAAACTCCATCAACCTAACTCATTATTAATCCTTCTGAAATCATCCACATCAAGCCTTATGCTAAATTACAAGACACCTAGATGCTTAGTATTTAACTTGTAAATCATTAACATTTAGTTGTTGATGGCGGTGGTCTATTACAGAGATAAAATGGCGATAGAGTAATAATGGTGCTTTGAGAGTGGAAAGAATCAAATTGTTATTGTGGTGATTGATTTAGAGCAATAAATCAAAACGATCTCACAAGTAGTATCTATAGCTCAAGGATAAATTTTCCTTTTCCCCTGTAAAAAAGATGTGCATCCACACTGTGTGGATAAGTCTTGGTGTCAATGGTGATTTGAGAATTTGAGGAGGAAAGAGGAGTGGGCCGAATCGGGTCATTTATTGGGAATCATTTTCGGGCCTTCTTTGGTTTTTGGACTGAAGAATACTGAGTAATCAGTTGAAGACTAATGAAATAGATTTTGATATAGGGGAATTTCAAAAATAGCAAAAATTTAAAATATAATGAGACAAAATAGCTGTAGTTTGATTAATTACCATTAGTAGCTACATGTTAGAGGAATGAGAAAGACAAGAAGAGAGAGAGAAAAGAGAGGTGAATCGCATTTATATATTTGTTGGATAATTATATATATATAACTAGTATGAGTATCTATTAATGATTGTATTTGTATACTTATTGGATAATTCTATACATGTAATTAATATGTGTATATATATACCAATGAATATAATAGTATAATGAATATAATTATATCAACGTTGAATCAAGTTTAATATTTGTATTTGTATAATTGACTGTTATCATTTGCATTACTGTATTTGCATAATTGATTGTTATCATTTGCATCGCTGCAGTTTTAGTGAAGAAAATATTTGTATTTCATGTTACCGAAGAGAATTTTGTGTGGTTGACACTTATAATTTGTATTTTTGTAATTGATTGTTATAATTTGTACAAATTACTGTTAATATTCATATTTGCATAATTGATTGTTATAATTTGTACATTGAGAAAGATGAACAAAAAGAGGTGAGAAAGACAGGGGGCAGAGAGAGAGCTCACTAAATTGTATTTTAATTATTGCTAATAGAATATCAGACGAAACAAATAGTTATAAGGATCATTTTTATGATTGTTTGGGTCACCTCACACATATCTTGAATAATTTTATGAGGCACCTGCTACCTAACTCCAATTGCATGTAAAGTATCAAGTAACTTTATCCACTAAATTTGGACAAATAATTCAAAACAAATTAATTCCAATTTGTTTCACGATTTTGAGTTTATATATTGTAATCAAGTTTGGTTAGCTAATTAGTGCACTATTTGTATATTTTAACACGTGAAAATAACCAGGTTACGTGCTTTAGTTTGGATTACTAGCACCATTTTTTCATTTGAATAGTTATTTATAATTATTTTATCAGGCAATTGAACAGTATAAAAATTCTTTTACACTAATGATATACATAAATTGACACTCTTCTTCACAGTCTAAAGTAGTATAAAATTTAAAAGCTTTCTTGTATCCACTAGTATAGTTATCAAGAGAATATTACAGATTTTTGCAGCAAATAGTGCAAAAAATTTCAAACAAAAATAATCAGGTAGGGATGGCAAAAGTAAAAGAGAATAAAGCTCTTTTTTTTTCCACAATAAATTATAAATTGTTTTAGTCAACTTTTTGAACTTATCTAACTGCACTCTCTTAAATAAACGGCATTTACAATACTACACATGAAGAAAATAAAATAAAAATATCCACCAATTAAAGAGAATGATACAAATTGTGATGATCAAAACTCCAAATTGTTACCATTATAATCCATATAAAGATTATAATTAGTGAAATCAATCAAGAATCACATTATTTATTAAATGGACTTGGTTGAGTTTGACCATGCACCAAGAACTCATTGATTAAGAAAAATATCATCAGAAGAATATTGAAAACAGAAAGAGTAGAGTAACTTAGACAAGAGAAGGAGAGTTGCACCCCTTGACCATTCCATCCCCACCAAACGCAAACCCCCCGTTCTCCATTCATTTCTCTACATTATATATAAATATTCTTGGGATAATAGTTTTTTTTTCCGATATCTATCAAACGCTAGTAAATATTACTTTTACAGTTTGTGATTTGTATTCACATGGGGAAGAATATAGGTATGGAAATTTCCAATCAGTTGATGTAGTTTGGTTAGTCTTCGTGAGCTAATGGGAAAGTACCTTATACTAGTCAAAGTCTAGAAATTCCAACTTGATGGCTCAGCCAATGCATTTGATATACAGACTACACCAACCGCTAACAAAGAAAAATGATAACAGCCAAGCAAACCGAAGAGAAACAAGTGTGAGAAAAATATCGAGGAAATAGTATTGCAGGCTGCAGCTTCACAAGCAAATTGTCATTAACAAAACTTCATAAGCAATGAAATTAAGCACTAGAAAGGTACTTCGATTTCCAGCTGTTCTTGTTCTGTTTTTTTCTATAGCAACAGCATCAGGTATCATTAGCACTGATGAATCCTTGCGAGATTCAGAAACTTTGGTCTCCAATGATGAAAGATTAATATTGGGGTTCTTTAGTCCTGAGAATTCGACGAATCGTTATGTTGGTGTTATGTTTAACGTCCAACCACCGACTGTTGTGTGGGTAGCCAACCGAGAGGAACCTTTGCAGGATTCTAGAGGAAGAGTGACAATATCAGATGATGGAAATCTTGTAATCTTGAATTCACAGAATAAGAGTATATGGACATCAAGTATTTCATCAGCTGTGAGAAATTCTACTGCCCAGCTCTTGGATACTGGAAACTTAGTTTTGAACGACAGCTCCAGTGGGAGAGTTCTCTGGGAAAGTTTTCGGGATCCTTCAGATGCCTTCTTGCAGACCATGAAAATTGGGATTGAAAAAAGTACTAACATGACAAATGAGCTGAAATCATGGATTAGTCCTTCAGATCCATCTGTTGGAAGTTTCTCAGCTGGTATTCAACCTGAAACAATTCCCCAGATTCTCATATGGAAGAATGGAAGACCTCATTGGCGTAGCGGTCCATGGAATAAACAGATTTTCATAGGGATACCAGACATGACTTCGTTCTATCTCAATGGATTTGACCTGGTAAATGACAACAAGGGCAACGTGTACCTTACCTATTTATATGCAAATCAGGCTGAGACGACCTTTTTCACCTTGAACTCAGCAGGGTTCTTGCAGGAGAAATATATGGATCCTAGTAAGAATGATTGGGAAGTAACATGGGAATTTCCTGCAACTGAGTGTGATTTTTATGGAAAATGTGGACCTTTTGGAAGTTGTGATCCTAGAAAATCACCAATATGTTCTTGTTTAGAGGGATTTAAACCGACAAGTGAAGAAGAATGGGGGAAAGGAAACTGGACTCGTGGATGCATGAGAAAGAACATGCTAGAGAACGAAAGAAATAGCTCAGGCTTTGAGCAAGGGAAACAAGATTGGTTTCTGAAGCTGGAGACAATGAAAGTGCCGGATTCTGCTATTTGGGTACCTTTTGCTGATGAAGATTGTGTTAGTGGTTGCTTAAGGAATACTTCCTGCATAGCTTATTCATACTACACAGGCATAGGATGCATGCATTGGGAAGGAAGCTTACTTGATGTTCAGAAATTCTCCATGGGTGGGGCAGATTTATTCCTTCGCCTTTCGTACTCTGAACGTGGTAGGGCCTCTTTTTTCAGAAATCTAAAGTAAGCTATAGAACTCTGCTTGCCAATGACATATGTATAATGGACACTTCTTTCGTAATGCAGATCAAAAGAGAGATTATAAAGTAATCGTTGCCATCATAGTCCCAGTAGGCTCAATAATTCTTGCCATTTTCGGATATGTTTCCTGCAAATGTTTAGCTAAGCGCAGAGGTAACAAGCTTATCTGGAAAATTAGAAAAATCCACAGTAGCTTTAACCATACGAATCAATTTATCCCTAATGTCCTTTTGAATCAGGATGGAAAAGAATGAATGAGATCTTATTAAGTGAATCATCGCCAGACCATTACAGGGAAAACAAAACTACAGAGGGCATTAATCAAGCTAAATTGGAAGAGCTGCCCGTATACAACTTTGACATCTTAGCAAATGCAACTGAGAGTTTTCATCTGTCCAGCAAGCTTGGACAGGGAGGTTTTGGTCCAGTTTACAAAGTAATGATTTGTGTGATTGAGTGTCTTATTAATGTTTTTAAGAAAAGATATTCAAGTATATGATATAATTGCAGGGGAAATTGCCAGATGGACAAGAAATTGCTGTGAAAAGGCTTTCACAGTCTTCTGGTCAGGGGCTACAGGAGTTCATGAATGAGGTTGCGGTGATTTCCAAACTTCAGCATCGTAATCTTGTTAGACTCCTTGGCTGTTGCATAGAAAGAGGGGAAAAAATGTTGGTTTATGAATACATGCCAAAAAGAAGCTTGGATGCCTATCTCTTTGGTTCGTTATGATTAGTTTTCTTTCGTTTTCCCTAGCATCTAACTAAAACAAACTTCTCTTTGATTTGAACTTGTCAAATTCGTAATGTACTTTCAGGGTCACGGCAACAAGAGGAAGAGTTTCTTGATTGGACTAAACGTGTGATCATCATTGAAGGAATCGGTCGAGGCCTCCTTTACCTTCACAGGGATTCAAGACTAAGGATTATTCACAGGGATTTAAAAGCCAGCAACATTTTGTTGGACGAATATCTGAACCCCAAAATTTCAGATTTTGGGATGGCAAGGATTTTCGCAAGCAACCAAGATCAGGCCAACACAAGCAGAGTTGTTGGAACCTAGTAAGTTCTTGTATTTTTCTATTTTTCTTTCCATGATTGAAAAGAAAACACCAAGTAAACATTCAAAATTATAACGTGATGCAGTGGTTATATGGCACCTGAATATGCAATGGAAGGAAGATTCTCAGAAAAATCAGATGTTTACAGCTTTGGAGTATTGTTATTGGAAATTATAAGTGGAAGGAGGAACACTAGCTTTTACGAAGATGATGGTGCATTAAGCCTTCTATCATGGGTAAGTTTTTATGAAAATTAAGCTCCACTTCATATGAAATGTCAACTTTTCATAGTTCAAGTTTCCAATGTTTTGTCAATATGCTTGCTCTTCAGGCATGGAAGTGTTGGATCGGAAACAAGATTGTGGAATTTGGGGACCCCAAAATAACTGACCTGCACCTTGAAAAAGAAATTCTGAGATGTGTACATGTTGGACTATTATGTGTACAAGAATATGCAGAAGACAGACCAAATGTCTCCACAATTTTATCTATGCTCACCAGGGAAATTTATGATTTACCAAGTCCTAAACAACCTGCATTTACAACAAGACCATGCGTCTCCAAGAAAGGCACTTCTAAATCTCAAGGCTCCGTGAACAATGTTACCATTACTATTATGGAAGCACGATAAGACATTTAAGATTTTTATTTAGGCATGATGTTATTCTTTTCTCTGTAATTATTACTGTTTCTGATTCTTTTGATAATGGTTCCAAGAGAACCGTGCAAGTCACTTATGCTTAATAGCAGAACCCATAACCAAGCAAGAAGGAGGAAAGCTAGACTTCAAACTCGGAGTTGTCAACAAGTAGGCTAAACAGGTGTTTGCAGAAATAGAGAAGCTCATCAACTTGTGGAATGAGATCATTTAGAATTAGCTTCGTATTACAGCTGACTCCGACCCTGATCAACTTTTCTATGCAGAGGCACTCTTAGAGCATAGTTGGTTGGCCACTGGATCAACAGGGAAGCCTGTAGGAAAGGTGAAAACACATCAATTTCACATCAGAATTGCTGACATGATGTGAAATATTTCACCACTTTTGTTGTGGAACTCAAGTCACGTTCGCCCAAGAATATTGCAGTATCACAGATAATAAAAGACAAAAAATCTTTGAGATAGCATGTCAATTTTCAAAATTCAGGCAAATGTCACTCCTTTCCTTAGAATTGTTACTATGCCTATCCTTCTGCTGATCCCTTACTAAAAATTATAATGAAGAAGCCTAGTAATATTCTTGAACGTATAATCTGATTTTTGGATTGTGAACTAACGAGTGAGACGGGCATTCCACAAACTGGTGATAATATGTGAAATGATCTACACTTCCAGCCTATTAACAAAGCAATGAGTATTAGGGGATGTATCCAAGTCCTTTTACATACTGTAGTCTCTAGATACTTCCATATATCGATGTAAATATTTTAGAAACTTACTGCAGAACATTTGATCGAGAGTTAGCTATCCAAGGGTCAGTATATTCCTCATGAAAACTTGGAGTTCAAGGCCCCTCTGGCTTCCAGCCAATTCCCAGCAACAAAAAGGAAAAAGGAAAAAAGAACAGCAACATTGTTATTGATGGATTGCATAGCAATTCCTTCCCACGGCCAAAAACCATACTTTATACTTATCACAATACTCCCCCATTTGCTGATATTACCATTAAATCTTCAAAACTAGGCAGGTTAAAAGTAAGAGGAAATTAATGACATTGTTTTCTCCAGAAAGGGCATTGTTCTTGTAATTCAGCTTTTCATGTCAAATTACCAAATTCAGAGGCGGATCTAATCCCTTCATTCAAGCTTTTGTACCGTTTAGTTTGACATCTCCAAAGTTCATTGAAAAAACAGCTGTCATGAATTTAATCAACTTAGTCACTGTTCATATTAGATAATTTTGCAATCAGATGGACTGTACCATTATGATCAAATGTCCAACGACATCTATAAATACCAAAGCTCCGAGTCTGATAGAATAAAGCATTAACAGAATACTCAACTATGATTTTATCATCTGTTCTAAATTCTACAAAAACACAAATTAGGGGAAGAAAAGTTCAAAGGTTTATCCTCATTACTTTTTTAATTGGTACTCCCTCCGTTTCATTTCAAGTAACATCCTTTTCTTTTTTGTTTGTCCAAAAAGAACGTTAGTTACTCAAATTGAAAACAATTTTTCTTTAAAATACTCTTTTTACCCTTAATAAAATGATTTTCAGCCATACAAATATCCAAGAATAATTTTAAACCATAAGTTTGAAATTTTTTCTTTTTTTTTTTAAATACTGTGCGAAGTCAAACGGTGCCACATTTTAATGGGACAGAGGGAGTATTTGTTTTAGTAGTAATGTACCAACATTTGTACCAACTAGATTGGAAGCCTTGATTGAAATGACAACAATTATCACAGTAGGAACTATAGTGTTATGTTTTCGCAATCTAATTAGTGACGCAATCACTTTTTTTTTTTCTTTTGTCAGATTTTGGTCAAATAGCAAAAAAAAAAAAAAACAAAGGAAGTGAAATGAAGCATTATTGACCATTACATCTCTGTTCAGACAGAACCCAATAAAACAATTGACTTTTCAATGGGCTTTTCCAGGAAGATTCCCAACTCTTTGTCATATAATGGTGCAGACATTATGTAGACAATCTTATTCTAGAGTGTAGGATCTTTCTGCCTATTACCTAGCTTCAATAATATATAATTGACATTTGAACAAATCCTCATGTTTTTGGCAGCTGAAATTGACCTGAATATCATATTGTTCATATTTCTAATTAGCATGGAAGTCTCCATTACACTAATGTGGTCAGCTTACCAAATACCATCCTAAGTTAATGAATAATGATAAAATATTTTAGTCATCACCCAAGTGTAACAGACGGGTCAACCAAGGCATTTGATCCAGACAACTGACAAATTAACCCGAAAAATGATACTATTGAACAAACATCATAGGAAATAAAAAACAAGTGAGAAAATATCAACAAATACTGCAACAATAGGAAAATCAATTTCAGATGAAAACTATATTCTAGTGCTTATTGGCAGAAGAAACTTAAACTCGAGAGCAATGAAGCTGAGCTTAAGCTGCACAAAGATACTTCTTTGGCACGCTTTTCTTGTTCTGTTTTTCCATTTAAGTAATGCATCATCAGACTCCATTAGTGGCAATCAGTTCCTGCAAGGTTCAGAAACTTTAGTCTCCAATAAAAAAACATTCAAATTGGGCTTTTTCAGTCTTGAGAATTCTACGAATCGTTATGTTGGTATTATGTTTAATAGCCAATCACTATCTGTTATATGGGTAGCCAATAGAGACAAGCCTTTACAAGATTCTAGTGGAAGACTGACAATATCAGAAGATGGCAATCTTGTAATCTTGAATGGACAGGATAAGAGTGTGTGGTCATCCAATATTTCACCAGCTGCGAGAAATTCTACAGCCCAGCTCTTGGATACTGGAAACTTGGTTTTGAAGGACAACTCCAGTGGGAGAAATCTATGGGAAAGTTTTAGTGATCTTTCAGATTCCTTCTTGCAGCACATGAAACTTGGCACTGATAAGAGTACTAACACCACAAATCTGTTGAAATCGTGGAAAAGTTCTGTCGATCCATCTGATGGGAGTTTCACAGCTGGTACTCAAACTGAACCAATTCCTCAGATTTTCATATGGAAGAATGGCTTACCTCATTGGCGTAGCGGTCCATGGAATAAACAGATTTTCATTGGAGTACTAGACATGACTTCTTTCTATATCAGTGGATTTGAGCTAGTAAATGACAACGCGGGCACCGCCTACTTTTCCTATTCATATACATATCAAGGTGATGACATCACATACTTAGTCTTGAACTCTACAGGATTCCTGCAGCAAAAAGATTTATATGCTACGACGAAAGAGTGGAACGTTACATGGGCAAATCCTTCAAATGAGTGTGATTTTTATGGGAAGTGTGGACCTTTTGGAAGCTGTGATCCTAAAAGTTCACCAATTTGCAGTTGTTTGAAAGGGTTTACACCAAAAAATCAAGAGGAGTGGGGCAAAGGAAACTGGACAAATGGATGCATACGAAAGTCTGCGTTAGCGAATGAAAGAAACAATTCTAACATTGAGAAAAGTAAGCAAGATTGGTTTTTGAAATTGCAGTCAATGAAAGTGCCGGATTCTGCTAATTGGGTACCTTCAGTCGAAGAAGACTCATGTCGAAGTGATTGCTTGAGAAATTTCTCCTGCGTAGCTTATTCATACTACACAGGCATAGGGTGTATGCATTGGGAGGGGAGCTTAATTGATTCTCAGAAATTCTCCAATGGCGGGGCTGATTTATTCATTCGCCTTGCATATGCTGAACAAGGTAATAACCTTTTACACTTAGGTTTGCATTCTTTAGCTTACTGTCTAAAAAACAACATATATGTTTACTTATGATCTGCATACCGAAATGCATGTGTAATAATGGAGACTTATTTTTAAATGCAGAACAGAAGAAGAGCAATAAATTAGCCATCAGGATGGTAGTTCCAATAATTTGCACAATAGTCATTGCCATTTTGGGATACATTTCCATCAAACTATTGGCTAAACATAGAGGTAACAAGCTTATCTACAGTAACTTTAATCAGGCAAATGAATTGATTTCTCAATGAACATTTTGTATCAGGAAGGAAGAGAAAGCGCGAGCTCTTATCAAGCAAACCATTTCCAAGCTATTACAAGCTAAGCTTGGCCAGAGATGACATTAACAGAGTTAAATTTGAAGATCTACCCATATATGACTTTGACATTCTAGCAAATGCAACCGACAATTTTCATCTGTCTAGCAAGCTTGGGGAGGGTGGTTTTGGTCCAGTTTATAAAGTGATGTTTGCTTTGTTTGATTGAGTGGTTTATTATCTTTTTTCAGAAAAGAAATTGAAGTCATACTATATAACTGCAGGGAAAACTTCCAGAGGGACAAGAAATTGCTGTGAAAAGGCTTTCACAGTCATCTGGTCAGGGGAAAGAGGAGTTTATGAATGAGGTTTTGGTGATTTCCAAACTTCAGCATCGTAATCTTGTTAGACTTCTCGGCTGCTGCATAGAGAGAGGAGAGAAAATGCTGGTTTATGAGTTCATGCCAAAAAGAAGCTTGGATGTCTATCTCTTTGGTTGGTTTCTTTTTCTTTTATTTACTTTTCTTTATATTCCATACTGTCTAACTAAAAAAGAAATATTTTTGAACCTTTACAGGTGCACACTCTGAAGAGGAATACTTCCTTGATTGGAGTAAACGTGTGATCATCATTGAGGGAATCGGCCGAGGCCTCCTATACCTTCACAGGGATTCAAGACTAAGGATTATCCACAGGGATTTAAAGGCAAGCAACATTTTGTTGGATGAATACTTGAACCCCAAAATTTCAGATTTTGGCATGGCAAGGATTTTTTCTGGCAACCAAGATCAGGCCAATACAATTAGGGTTGTTGGAACTTAGTAAGTTTGTGAATCTCACTCTCCAATTTTTCATGGTTAAAATGAAAAGAACAAGCAACCAATCAAATTTGTAATGTGATGCAGTGGTTATATGGCACCTGAATATGCAATGGAAGGAAGATTCTCAGAAAAGTCAGATGTTTACAGTTTTGGCGTATTGTTACTGGAAATTATAAGTGGAAGGAGGAACACTAGCTTTTACCAAGATGACTGTGCATTAAGCCTTCTAGCATATGTAAGTTCATATGAGTATTAAGCTCCTAGTTTCTATGAAAAGTCTACTTTTCATAATGCAAGTTTCTACTCTGTTGTCAATATGCTTGTTCTTCAGGCATGGAAGATGTGGAACGAAAAAAAGATTCTTGAATTGATTGACTCCAAGATAAATGAACTGCAGTTCGAAAAGGAGATTCATAGATGTGTACATGTTGGACTGCTATGCGTTCAAGAATATGCCGAAGACAGACCAAATGTCTCCACAGTTTTGTCAATGCTCTCCCGGGAAATTGATGATTTGCCAAGTCCTAAACAACCTGCTTTTACAACAAGACCAACCTGTTCCAAAAAAGGCTCCTCTGGAATTCAAGTCTCTGTGAACAATGTTAGTATTACTATTATGGAAGCACGATAGAGATCTTACAATTTTGATGTATGCGTATATCTTATTCATTTCTTGTAACTATTCTTGTATGTGATTTTACATTTAGAATCCAAGAGAAAAGTTTAAACCGAGCTGAGTCCTTTAGCAGTGAGAATTTTAGTTCGTGAGATTAACTAGTTAGTTTCGTTTGAATATGATGATGATATGATTTGGACATAAGTGATGAACTGGACATTCATATTGCCGACCCTAGCTTGTTTGGGACTGAGGCGTACTTGTTGTGGATCGGGATTTGGATTTAACTTTGCATTCCAATTGACCCTGAAGAAAGGAAGAAACTGATGGTCTATGATTATTCATAGAGATTGAATGCAAGCAACATATTATGGATGAACAAACGTAAAAGAAGCCAACAAATAACCATTCAAAATTATTATGTGATGATGTGGTTATGTGGTGCCTGAACAGGCAACGGAAAGAAGTTACTCAGAAAAATCAGATGTTTTTTTTTTCACAGTTATGGGAAATGAAATGTTAACGTTCCGTGTCTCAATTTGCTATTATTTTGTCAATGCCTTTGCTTTTCAGGCACGGAAGTTTTGGAATGAAAACAAGATTGTCAAATTAGTAGACCCCAAGATAATAACAGACCTGCAGTTTGAAATGGTCACATGGTTGGACTATTATATGGTAAAGAATATGCAGAAGTTTGAATAGACCAAATATGTCCATGGTTCTGTCTATGCTCACTACGCAAACTTCTTATCTACCAAATCATTTGACGACGTATATTTACGAGACTTTATATGTGAGGCAAGTCATTATCACTCATTTGGAGAAAAATATCTTCAACAGTTCAAGGTAACAAAACATTTTATAAAACACCAATTCTCAAATAGATGCCATTACTCATCAAGTTCCGCTTCTAGTCTCAGAGTTTGTCACATCAGCCCAAGAAATTTTGCAGAATCAAAGTTATTAAATGCAGAAAACTACTCTAGAAAACAGTAAGACCCAGAAGAAATCATTTGAAATACTGGTCTAACAATTAATAGATACCCCGTTGACAGGATAACTGAAGAGAAATGTAAGTGTCCAAAAATCTTGTATTTTGTGGCTAAAAGGGGTCATTGTTGAAGTTCTCATATTACATGTCAAATGGTAGACTGAACCTTTTGGCAGAAAAGAAATCGGCATGAGCTTATATAGATCATTTCTTCTTTTGCTCTGTTGCTTTTATGTAGTTTTTTCTGGTGTCAATGCTTCAGACACCATTAGCAGTAGCGAGCCAGTGAGGAACTCGGAAACAGTATTTTCCAGTGGCAAAAGATTCAAACTGGGATTTTTCAGTCCTGGGAGTTCTGCAAATCATTATGTAGGGATTATGTTTAACCTACCATCACCAACACCAACTGCAGTATGGGTAGCTAACAGAGACAAGCCTATAAATGATTCTAGCGGAATATTCACAATATCAGAAGATGGTAATCTTGTAATCTTGAATGGACAGGAGAAGCTAATTTGGTCTGTAAGATAATATTTTCCTGTGTCTCCTTTGTTCCCATGAATCCGTTAATATACATGATTTATATCCTAAAATAGAACTACTAATTAGGAACTAATTA